>JALPQI010011790.1:0-43239 GCA_025490895.1 Thaumatotibia leucotreta
GCAATCCACTCACGCTGTCATTCTATCAGCTGGAGGGCCGCAGGCCCGACGGCTTGACCTACGCGATCCACTCACGCTGTCACTCTAGCAGCTGGAGGGCCGCAGGCCCGACGACTCTCCCTACGCGATCCACTTACGCTGTCACTCTATCAGCAGAGCTGGAGGGCCACAGGCCCGACGGCTCTCCCTACGCGATCCACTCACACTGTCTCTCTATCAGCTGGAGGGCCGCAGGCCCGACGGCTCTCCCTACGCGATCCACTCACGCTGTCTCTCTATCAGCTGGAGAGCCGCAGGCCCCACAGCTCTCCCTACGCGATCCTCTCACGCTGTCACTCTATCAGCTGAAGAGCCGCAGGCCCGACGGCTCTCCCTACGCGATCCTCTCACGCTGTCACTCTATCAGCTGGAGGGCCGCAGGCCCGACGACTCTCCCTACGCGATCCACTCACGCTGTAACTCTATCAGCTGGAGGGCCGCAGGCCCGACGGCTCTCCCTACGCGATCCACTCACGCTGTCACTCTACCAGCTGGAGGGCCGCAGGCCCGACGGCTCTCCCTACGCAATCCACTCACGCTGTCACTCTATCAGCCGGAAGTCTGCAGGTCCGACGGCTCGCCCTACGCGATCCACTCACGCTGTCACCCTATCAGCCGTGACCCTATGAGTCTATTAGCCGGAGGGCCTCAGTAATGACTTACGGCACTAACCGTGGTCGTGTACAATGGGCCACATAAGAAGGCTCAAAGTCACCCAAAGGGCAATGGAGAGGCCTATGCTAAGAGTCTCTCTGCGAGATCGGATTAGGAGTGTGACCATCCGCAGCACAGCAAGGCGCAGCGTGGGTGCCCCCCCCCCACAAGGTGTACTCATGACCTGGTGAAAGTCGCTGGATACGGGTGACACGGGGCCGGTCCTTGTGACAATCTTTGGGGGAGGCCTATATTCACCAGTGAACGTCTTTCAGCTGATATTATGATGATCATGATAATTGAATCCGTATGTTTCGACCAAATATCTAAAGCAGTACTTCAAAATCTACATATCGCTAAACCTATCGGTTGTGGCAGGCAGTAACACTGGAGTATCAGATTTGAGGAGTTGGACGTTAGTATTAAATTTGCATGTTTCTTTTCTACCTATATACTTCATATCTAAAGAACTTCTTTAAAATCAAGATATTGATAAAAGATAAACCTTGCGGTTATTGTGGGCAGTACTGCAGCATCAGGAGTGAGGAGTTGGAAGTTAAGATTAGGCTGTTAGTATTTGATTATGCCAAACATGCTATACTTTCATTTTGACGTGTCTAACACTCTCGGTTAAGGAAGGCAGTACGTCTGCAGCATCAGGCTTTGAGGATACAAGGATAAAAATATTATAATATTCCATTGTCATGGGGACTTGATAAGAGTTCCAAATTTTATTGATTTCGTTGCAGTAGAAGTGGTCGAAAAATCGATCACAAGATTTGAAGCATCGACGACAGTTGATACGCGGTGAAGTTAATAAAAACCGTTTAAAAAGAGAAGTTTTCAAGCATCATTATCGAAAAATGCATAAATTCAATTTTGATTTTTTATTGATGTAATCATATTAATATGGGATAAGTAAATAAAATCGTAAAGCTCGGAAATGATGTATTTGAACGAAACTAATAAAGTATAAAGGGTGAACAGTATACCTAAAAGTCATTTGCGGATCCTATTTTACCACGGTGACAAGTCCGAGAATTGTAAATTGACTGTTTCTCCTATTGCAGGCGTCCACGGGCTACGGTTACCACTTATCATCAGACGGGCCGTGTGGTCGCTTGTGTTTCAAATATATTGCAAGAACTTTTAGCAATCAACAATAAATACCGTCTTTTAAGCGAAGCAAAATTATATATTGTCACAAAAATACGACAATTGTAGCGAAATTCCATCATAGGTCGAACCTCATATCAAGAATTTACGAAAATCGTTCTAAACCTTGTGACAATTGTAACGACTTTCCGAAAGTAAAATAGTAAATTACGATACAAGTGCGAAAAAAAAATAAGTGGAGTGGAACGAGTGGAGATAAATTAAAGCACGACCGAAGGGAGTGCTTTAAATCTACACGAGTTACGAATTTCCTTTTCGCACGTGTATTATTAGTGATAATTGTATGTTGGTGGCAAACAAGCACACGGACCGATAGTAAGCGGTAGACGTAGCCTGCGGAGGCTTGACATCAGTAACAGTGATATTATACATATATGATATTATTTATGCTATTGTTGCTTTACTAAAATACAGGTGGCTCATTAAAATCAGTCAGTATGGGAATGTCTGAAACTATCGGATATACGAAAATATGTTCTTAGGAACCATGTCATCGATTTTAATAAACAGAAAAACTGCATTAATATATTTGAAAAAAAAAAACTACCGAGAAGGGGAATCGAATCCGGTTGTTTCGAAAAATTAACTTATCTGCACTATTTCTATTCGGATATCCATTGTGCAGGTCTTAAGCAGTAAATAGTAGCATTTGTTTTTAGGAACCATATCCCCTAAGAAGCATGATGTCTAAAATTAATAAAATACATTGTTTTCACATATTCAACACGTTTTTTTCTAATGTATAAATGCAGTTTTTTTATCAAAATCGATGATAGATAATTAATTTTCTTCTTCTAACGCTCTAGGGGCAGATGGAATCACGCGAGATATGCTTCTTTTGACGCTCCCTCGAACACTGGGGCTAATTACGGCTTTGATCAACCAGTCTATTCTTTCAGGAGTTTTCCCTGACGCATGGAAAACGGCCTTAATTAAACCTATCCCTAAAATAAGCAATCCTACAGACATTAAACATCTCAGACCCATCAGTATTTTACCATATTTATCAAAAATAATTGAAAAGATTGTATGCCAGCAAATGACTGAATACCTTGAAACCAACTGCATCTTGTCGTCAAAGCAATCTGGTTTCAGATCTGGACATAGCACTACGACCGCCCTGCTAGATGTTGTAGACGATATTCTCACGGAAATCGATGCCGGTTATGGTACAATTATGGTACTACTTGATTTCTCCCGCGCCTTTGATACGATTAACCATAACTTGCTAATTTCCAAACTCGCATACTACGGTTTTGATACAATTGCCCAAAAATGGTTTTCCAGCTACCTTAGCGATCGACAGCAAATAGTTAAATTAAATAATGAAAATGGCAACACGCGTGTTTCTGAAGCTTCTTTAGTCTCTCGTGGCGTACCACAGGGATCAATACTGGGTCCCATTTTGTACATTTTATATAGCACAGATATAGTTAATTCGATTAAGAATTGTCGTTATCATATATATGCCGATGACCTGCAAGTATATCTGCCATTTAAGCCTTCTGATATTCCCTGCACAATAAGTAAAATAAATGAAGACTTATCTCGAATAGTTGAATGGTGCAACAGAAATTGTTTATTTTTAAATTCTTCCAAGTCAAAATTCTTAATATTAGGTTCCGAAAAGCAAAGACGACACATAAACAACTACAATCCTGTTATAAAAGTAGGTTCTGACTGCATAGAACAAGTTGAAGAAGCTCGAAACCTGGGCGTTCTTATGGATGGCAAACTAAGATTTCAAAACCATATCTTAGAAATTTCCAGAATCTGCTTTTATCGTCTTAAGATTTTGTACCGTGTTCGGAAATATCTAAGTACTGACACTAGAATTTATCTTTGTGAATCTCTGATCCTCTCTAAACTCAATTATGCTGATACAGTTATAGGTGGTTGTCTACTGTTCCAAACCAAAAAACTACTACAGCGAGTGCAAAATGCTTGTGCTCGATTTTGTTTTCAAATTCCGCCCAGATCCCATGTGTCTCCTTTCATTAATAACAATAAGTTGCTGAACATGGAGTCTAGGCGTTCACTACATTTTGCTACTTTGCTTTTTGGTATTGTAAAAAATGCAACACCCCAGTACCTACACGAAAAGTTGCAATTTTCTCAACGTCAAGTCAGAGGTGCTACTCGCCTCAATTGTCCGCGGCACGAAACATCTGCATTTCGTGGCAGTTTTAAGTATTCCGCTACAAAATGCTGGAATAATATACCGCCTCCTATAAGAAACTCATTATCTGTTCCCTCTTTTAAAAACAAATACAAAAAATATATTCTAAATTTACAAATCTTGTCAGTCAGTAATTAATTTTGAAATGTTCTATGTGCCTATGTTATTATTATCATTATGTTTTGTATTGCCTATTCCTGAAGTACCTAGTAACCATTAGTAACTTAAAGTGATAAATAACAAGTTCCAAAATGTTATCGTAAAGTCAAGTGTTAACTAACGACTAACGACGTTGTTAATATACAAGTATTTGCTCATTTTATAAATTTTATATACCTAAATGTTATGTTTTAGTACCTAAGTAGTTCAGATTTAATTTATATTGTACAGCGTGCCAGTGGCGCTCGCTCGGAAGGGCTTCCACGGAAGACCAGCGTCAAGAAATCCTAAAGATGACTTGACACAAGCTGAGTGGAAGCCTTTTCAGGAATTATTTTTTTGTTATTTTCTTAGTTAAAGTCCTGTTTTGTGCGAAGTTCCTGAATAAAAAGCATTCTATTCTATTCTATTCTATTCTATTCTAATTATGGTCCCTAAAAACAAATAGGTACTACTTATAGTATGTCTTATAGTTTCAGAATTTTTCTTTCAAAAAAATAAGTTTTAAGACAAAATATTATTAAATGACGTACTGATATTTCTATTACTCCCTAGGGAATTTCACTTTTCTATTACTCTCGCTATGCACGCAAGCAATGGCGCGCTTAGACAGCAAGTGTAATAAAAAGGTGACATTAACCGGCCCTCAAGATCGCCTGATTTGACAGCTCCTGATTTTTTTTCTGTGGGGTTATTTAAAAGGATTTGTCTTTTCTAATTAGCCAATGAACCTTTAGCAATTAAAACAAAATACTCGAACCACGATCACTGAAATAACGCCGGAAATGTGTGAAAAACTGATGGAAAATGCGATGAACAGGGTTGGCATCTGCGATGCTACTGGAGGTGGATATTTGTCTGATTATTTTCTATCTATGTGTAATTGCCGACCCAAAATAATTTTATTTAACCAGAGATACTTTATATTTGTTGTGTTATGTATAGAATAAAATTTCAAAAATAAAGTGTAGGTATATATCTTATTTGGCCACCCTGTATGACTATGAACATATTCTAGATTGACTTATACACTGTTGTGTCAACAGTACTTTCAAATCCCATTGTAATCGCTGTTTAATAATACTTGTAATAATACTTCAATATAATTATTACTCGAACTATTTATTGCGCCACCGCCGAGTACCCCGACATCTTTTCACGAAATTTAACTTTGGTCCTTGTTCTACCTTTGCCAATTTTGTCAATACGTCAAAACAGCGGTTAACTACATAACTCATTTTAATTATTTAGGCATAATATCTGTCCAATTTGTGAAAGAGACAGAAATATATTTGTCACGATGACAAGTGTCTACTCTTTTCGAAGAACGTCACAACAAACCACTCTGTTCTAAATTCAAATTATTGACAACCTATTCAAGACTTGTGGCTGACCATAAAGAATTTAAAGCGATGTGTATATGACACTAAGGTATATTTTCCATAAATGTTGAGATATTTACGACCACCTTGACTGCTCAGATATTTCTGATAATATCTGTGATCCGACATTTTTGCCTAATTATACGTTACGATTAATTGAAAAGTGGTTGCTCCTAAATTTGTGACGAATTACATGCCTCTAATTATTGCCCTTTTCTCACGTAACGAATTTATTGAAATTTTACGTTGCTCCGATTTATTTGGGGACCTCGACCGCTACTATATATCTGATGGCGACTGTACCTATAGAATACCAAAACATCCATCGACAACTAAGTATCGTCCCGGAAGTATCACTCTGGTGTATCTATCTATCTATGGGGATTGTGGAGTGGAGACGCTCGTAGACGTGAGCCATTCTACGAGTAAGATTAGCGTTGTGATCCTGTCATTTGTACTTGGATTTTCATAGAGTGTGACCTTTGAATTTTTTTATATTTTTGGCGTGAAATAAAATCTTGGGTTGGTCACACTTTGTGTTAACGGAATTAAATGTTTTGATACTAGAACATATTACTGATTTTCTGTGCACACATAAAGAGACTTAAGGAAGTAGGTCAAAAATATGTCGTGCACTCGGTTAAAATTAACGAAAATCAAATGATTATGTTTACGCTAACTCACAATAAACGATTCATCATCATCATCATCATATCAGCCGAAAGACGTCCACTGCTGAACATAGGCCTCTCCCAACGATTGCCACAATGACCGGTCCTGCGCCACCCGCATCCAGCGGACTCCTGCGACCTTCACCAGGTCATCAGTCCACCTTGTGGGGGGCCTACCCATTGCGCGTAGAACCGATGGCCGTTGGGGCGGGAAGGTTCTTGAGTGGCGGCCACGTACCGGAAGGCAATAAACGATTATTAGAACGTAAATTATAAATAGTTTATCCTTCTCTTTGCAAACTTGCCCCGTTTATGAGATTCAGGTTTTATTAAATTCACCGGCATCAACCTACTAGGTACATTGCTTATTTTGAATCATTAGTGATATCACTGAGTGATATCGCAAGGAAACATTTAACTGTCAACAAAATTTGATTGGACCGAATTATTCGCTGGTACAAAACGCCAATAA
This sequence comes from Thaumatotibia leucotreta, assembly GCA_025490895.1. Taxonomy (NCBI): domain Eukaryota; kingdom Metazoa; phylum Arthropoda; class Insecta; order Lepidoptera; family Tortricidae; genus Thaumatotibia; species Thaumatotibia leucotreta. Next base: position 6,733 of record JALPQI010011790.1, read on the forward strand.
AGTCTTAATTTAAATAACAGTATTGTCAACATGGAAATAATGTAACGGCACCATCTAAACCATTGTACACTTGTACGGAGCTCTTTATATTTATGGTTCCGTAATTAAATTTTCATGCCTTGCTCTGCCTTTATTGTGGTTTCACTGGAGTTTTGTGGGCACAACGCAGCCCAAGTAAGTCGAATTTAATACACTTGCTGTAATTGATAATACGTATCAGATGCAACATTTCATAGAAAACACTGCATTTCAATACATACTGATTTAAAAAAAAAAATTGTAAAATGTTTACAGGATGATAGATTCCATTTTAACATAAAACTGTTTTGGAAATACACAGAACAAAAACATATACATTAATAGCAATGAAAATACGCCTAAGACGGATTGGTCTGGCTGACTAACACTCCGGAATACGACAGCTACCTTGCTGGCATTTTCTTTTCGCCGTGCTGTACCTACTAGATAGTTGGAAAGTAAGTGTTGCGTTTAGGTTTTACTCAATACGCAAAGCCTATCCCTCATTCGCTCATTCATTCGCTCGTACTGATTTATTGGAGCAAGCGCGATGGACTGCTTTGCGTATCGAGTAAAACGTAACGTATTCGTTACTTGGCAACTCATGGTACGGCTGCATTGTCAGTGCAAGTGCTACATTGGCTTGCGCAGAGTCGAGGAACATCCTGTGTATACATCTTGGGCTCTGGACCTTTTCGGCAATTTAATTAAATTATCCGAAAGTATTACGATAAAGATCTATCACCTCGCTATGTTACTAGGGCATTGATAATGTCCATGAATAATGGTTGATATAAATGCATATAAAGTACGTCAGTACCTATATTTATAATGAACTCAAAACCAAATATCAAAATACTTTTTACATTCCATGCAAACTTCTACAAAACAATTCTTAAAGTATCCTAATTTGGACCACAAGTGGTGCTCGAAAGTTACGGGTGCGCTGCGAAATTCGCGAAAAATCAATTTAATGAATGTATTATAAGAGTCGTTAAAAAAAGTCCATAAAAGACAAAATAAATGTTTATAAGAATCCTTGAAAATGATGTTATTCAGTTTTTTGTAAAAGTTCAACTATCAAAACAACACAAGAGCGAATATAGTCTATTTTTATGTACACGGGACAAGCAGGTACAATACAGGTTGTAGAGTTAAATGGCTTCTAATAAATAGCTTGCTCCATTCTGGGTCGTCATTCCAATTATGTAACTAGTGTAGGAGGGTCGAACGATCAACCTAACCAGTGTTAGAGCTCTTTTATTAAGCATAGTTATCAAGGATCACAAAGTCACAGCAGTATTGGAAGGTCGCATGTTTCGGCTTGGTAAGCGTCGAGAAGCGTGGCCCCGTCTCGACCGGTCGTCAAGTACCTAGTGTTTTCGTTCCTTCAGGCACTTTCAGAGGTTGTTGCGCAGTCTTCAACACGCGAATCTTTTCATTTCATGCAGGCATCTAAAAATAGAACTTTTCTACACATTTTCAATAGCAGTTTGGTTCTGAACTTCAATTCAAAATTTCTGAGGAAAATTTGTTCACTACTAATTTCATAAGTCTCATGTCAGTTACTTATTTATTTCTTAGTTGTTCGATTGAAAATAAAGTATCCGTACTATGCAAGTACGAGTCGATCGATATCATCTACTACGAGTAACAGTTTAGAAAATTAACTGTTTTTTTATTCAAATTTGTATTCTATTGCCGGTATTGATCGCGGATAATGTATGATTAATCAGATTAAATAAGTTATCGATTTTTTTTGTGGTTTTGAAGTATATTTAGTGGGGCAGATGGATAGCTTGATAGTAAGCCGATTACAACAATAGGCGGGGACATAAGGATAAGGACATCGCTGGCATTTCACATGGGAGTATGTTCTCAAAGGTGTAAAATGATATACCTACGTAAAATATTATTCATTTGGTGTAAAATGGAGCTTGCCAGGTGCATTAAACGCTAACTGAAGTAACACTGCAGCATACAAAATGATATTTGCGTCGAATCATGTAGCGCCAAATTTAAACCGGAAGTAATAACGGATTTCCCACGAATCGAGTTTCTATTTTTAGTCACATTTTACCGATTCAAACAAATAAGTTCTCGATATTGGAAGGTGCGTTTTGCGTTTCACTGTGTATGGACAGACGATCTTTTTCTATCCACTGAAAATTATTCGGGACCCGACTTATCCCAGTTGAGCATAACCAAACTAAAAGATTACACCATTCACCAACGGACGTGTTTATAAAGTTACATGGGAAGAGTAAACAACCACGACTTAACTCCACATAATGCCATATACTACCACGACGAAGCTCTAATTCTTTTACAATAGGGAAGTACGTTTAGGTATAATGCTACCTTGCAACTTATAGATCGTACAATTCTGTTTAAGTAGCTGCCTAAGTAAAATTTAGGGTTATTTTAAATGAAATGGGTATTGCAAATTATTTTTTTCTGAGCAAAGCAGCAGGCAAAAACGAATGGAACGGTTAAGTTTGGTTTACCCAGGTTTCATCATCATCATCATCTTCAGCCTATGATAGTCCACTGCTGGATGTAGGCCTCTCCTATTATCTATGCGTCTATCTATAGACTCATTAGGAGGTAAATGCCCATAATCGCCACGCTGGGCAAGCGGATTGGCGATCGCAGTAATGTGTCCACTATGAAGACGCTGCTGCCCATCATCAACATTTTGTCAAATAATGGTCAGTGACACTTCAATCCCTCAGTCGACGTTTACGACACCCGAAGTTGAGGTTTTCGATGCTGTGAAAATCCGGCCTGAATTATATTCATATTACCTATAAGCAATTGTGTTGAAATTGACATTTAGCGGTTGACTACATATTGTTAATACCTACAACTGTCGATTTTCCTCGTAGTAATGGGAGTGCGGTGAAATGAATTGAAGTTAATTTCGGTAAAAATGATGTGCCGTAAAATTTCAGTTACCAGTTTAACATAAAGGCGAACGGAAGAGGAATCCAATCCAATATACCGGCAATGCCGCGGGCATGCGCTAGTTGGAAATAACTTTATTGCGTTCATGACTGCAATACGGAGACATATCTAAATAGTTCACGCAAACGCATTTTCTTTGTGAAGTATAAAGAACATGTTAGGATTGTATTAAAAATACATTTGGAACATATTTTTTTGTTTTGTGGATGTATTGTTCGCATACCTACTTGTCTAATTACATCTGCTTTTAAACTTTAAGTTTCATTTATTCAGGTTTAATTATTAATTACTCTAATATTATCTACTTTGTAGCGCAATCTCATTGTCACAACGGAAGAAAATTTCGTGACTGTTTATTTTGTTTATTCCTTTGTGTTCTTTGTACTTATATGCATGTAATTGTTATGTTTTTTTTTCTCTCCTACAATCCCCAAAAGACTTTGTTTTAATACACAGACTAATACCAGACGCATTATGATTTATGATCCATTTACAATGACAGCAGGGTTATAACACGTGCAGTTTAACTTGAGAATTGCAACGCTCTCATATAATGGTGAATAGCCCTACTGGTATGTGTTACAAATTGAACATTAAACCATTACCATATCGAGCACTATTATTTCGTTTTAGGGTTGTTCGAATCCGTATTCACTTGTAAAACTGAATGTTTTTCAATATCGCCGCAATCCTTACTCAGTATTCACTTGATGGAAAAAACACAATTATTCAGAGTAAATAAAATATGACATTTCTATGAATTGATTGCTATTGATTCGAGGTTGTGTGATAGCGATGATATTTGGATACTCGTACTGTTTCTAAAGAACACAGGTCATGAATGTGACTGCAGCTGAAATACGCGATCACAACTCGCGCTCTAATCCTAAATTAGTACGGTGTTTGTCCTATGTCTCTATACAGTACGCATACTCGTATTAACCACGCGACGTCTACCAAGATTTATATCTGCGCTGCAATAATGTGCACATTGGCGAATCTGTGGCTAATTTCGCTGACGTAGACGGTCATTGCGCCGGCCGGCCCCGGCTGTGATTCCAACCGCGTACAAAAGCAGCGATCTCAAGCAAATTTATATTTAAACCCTCTAAGAATACCTGTAAATACAAATGTCAGGGACACCATGCGCTGGTTGCTGCGCTTGCGTCGTCAATCGGAATAAATGGCCAGAAATAACGAGCAAATTAATGACGCAGGCACAATTCGCTCAATATAATGTGCAATCGAACTCCAATGAGATGATGCGCGTAAATAGTACCTTACTTATCTCATTCATAATATTATTACAGATATGTCTCAATGGTGAGTTTTGGCTCAGACCGGCGAAGTCTATTGGATGGTGGTGATTTTTTGGCAAAGCTTACGCTTTGAAACCAGCCGAATTATTTGAACTACTATATCCTATTTTTATCCTAATTCAAAGTAGCCATGTGATTTGCCGTTCAAACGACTTTAGCTTGGGAAGAGGTTGACCGGTCCCTGATCCAAAGGCCTGCCATCATAAATTGTGAGTAGGTATGTGTCGGGTCATGTGAGGTAAACGTCGTCAAGCTTTATTGAAAATCAACTTTGTTAATAATCACTTTTTATATTTGGTAAAAATGCAGTTTGATAATGTATGTATGTAAATTCTTTATTGTACACAAAATACAGGCAAAAATACAATTTTTTACAAAGAATTTGACAGGTATATTATGTTCGATATACGTGATAAAGGCAATGTGTGATGTAATTTAGCAATCTACAATGTTCAATTTTTTGTAGATCTTATCTACAGTGTGTGGCCTACAACCGGGGTGAAAATTTAAACGGTGCATTAATAAGCTGATCAACAATCATTTCCACATATTGTAATTAAAAAAAAAAAACTTTTTTTTGTAATTTTTGGTTCATGTATTTTTCATTATTATGGGTTCATTTACTTGAATTAAAAGTTATCAATAACTTATCATTTTTGAATCATTGAAACATGTACAATTTTTTTTTAAAACCCGTAACAAATTAGTGTAAAAATAAAAACAAAATTATTGTTATGACTTCGTACCTGGTATACTATCAAGATGTCTTGCGACTGACAAGCTACGACATCGTGATGCCAAGATCCAGTACTAAAGGTCCATAGCTTTGAATGACAATATCTCCGAACTTAACCACTTTGAAACACCGGGACCTTTACAGGATTATTGCCGATAGTCTAAGGAGTCACTGATTTCATTTTTCTCCCGTGTTAAAGGCCACACACTGTATAGTTTGAAATTTATTACGAGTAAGTATTTTATTTAATTGTCAGAGCGCTGGTGACTGAGTGGTAGAGACGTTCGGCTTACAGGCCGGAGGTCGTATGTTAGAATCTGCGAGTAGGCACATTTGCTCCAGTGAACTCATTTGTCCCGTATGATCTTAAATGACCAACCTATGGCCGTTTTTGTTAATAATAGACCTAGCAAACTATCTACAGGTATGCATTTTTCTGAATTTATAAAACAAAAAGAGTACCTAGTACTTAATCCAGACCACTCTCATACATGACAATGCCATTTTATGAAAAATCCGGCGGGAATATGCGACAAAAGAGCTAATTTAGCCGTTGAGTTATCTGAAATTGCGGGGTGGCTCCACTTCTCTATTAAAAGTTGGATTCAAAAGCACTAGTTCTATAATACATAATTGCTATGTTTGCTACAGCCACGTAACAGTAATATTTTTCCGTGAATGTTTACGTTAAATAGTTAGGTACGGTTTATTGGCATTACGTTTATCTGCACATCGCGTAGCTGCGAAATTTTATACAATTCGTGTAGAATATATATGTATATCTACAAAGAGTCCATATGTATATTTGTATAATATATATCGATCTCGTGAAAGCGGTCAGATCTACTTAGGTATGTTTAAAATGAAATATTGTATATTTTTGTGAACAACTGAAATTATTTTTATTAAATATTTATGACTAGAGTTTTTTAAGTAGGAACACAACTACGTATGTAAATTTGAAATATTAAATGTCATATACCAAAGAAAACATGACGAGTTCACCAATGCTGGAGGTTGCATTCGAACCCATGTCCTCAGCTTTCGCGGCTGATGCCTAAATCACTTGGCCACTCTAGCTTAGTGGACACCGGTCAAATTTCTCGGGTATTTTTATAGTAGCGTTACTACATAAAAAATACAACTAAAAATATATATGAAACAATCTGAGTTGTTCCACAAAAATAGGTAGTTTTATACTTACCTACTTATAGTTTGGCCGAAATAATACATATATCAAAGTGTTCTATGTGATGGCTAGCTCGTGCCTTGAAACTCTGAACGATAAATAATAAAAAAACTTTAGAGTGATTTCCGAAAATAAAGTTTTTCTATTAATTTAGTGCAAATAACTGTTCGAAAATATATCGTAGGTAAGATTTGGTGTTTATTTCATTAATAATTATTTAATAAATCACAATTGTTTTTGTGTGGAATATCTAGTTTCACTAGTGATGATTTGACAAAAGCTACTCGTATCCATTATTCGTCTCTAGCATTCCATTTACAATTTTATCTTTTAAAGTCAGATTTTCACATTGTTACAAAACATCAATTCTGCCCGTTTCAGATATGGACGAATGTGTCCATTTATCAAAGTCACCCGCTATTATTTTCGATGCAGGTACGGAGTGCAAGCACGCTGTTAGAATCTCGTCACTTGTCGTTTGTCAAATTGTACACTCGACCAAATGGAACCTTAGGCCACTCAGGAACCATGTCACAGTGACTCTATGAAGTCGATTGTAAGAAACTCCTTACTAATTATTATTTTGACAAGGTGCTAGATTGGCCTAGGGTTCCAATTGATTGAGTGTAGGCCACTAGCCACTCACTTGCTTTGATTTTTGCGATAGACTCTATTTCTATATAAAATAAGAGCAATGACATGTAACAAAAGCAACATGAAGCACGCCAGTGGCTAGGGTCACTAGGGCTGCCATCTTGGAATTCATAAAACCAGGGCAAGGACTGAAAAACCCGGACATTTGGCATGAATCCCATTTTTTCCTCGAACTTAGCTCTGTATTCAATAATGCCGGCATATACTTAAATTCATAGAGTTGTTTCCTTGCAAGAAAAGTGTTGGGGTTTTGATCAGTTTTTTTTTCATTTGAATTTGAATCTGGACTGTTTGGACCTCATGCCTACGTAGCGCCGTAAGGCCGTATTTTAATATGAGTCAAGTTATACGTGTCCACTCCAATCTAACGCAAATATTATATGCAAGATTTGTACTTAATTTAAGTAATTTAAACTTTTAAATTAGGTAGTTAGTACTTAATTTAAAAGTTTAAACAGAGATTTAAGTTGCGTCATAAATTTTATAACTCAGATTCCTAAATGATAGTTGGATTGCGTAATCGAACTTTGATAACACTGATAACTTAATTTTATAAAATGTAAGTAGATATTCCAATAACGTTTACCGTATGTACAGACGCCATCAGCATAATCTGAACATCACTCTAACGCCATGACCAAGGATCGGACAAACGCCCGTCATTTTGAAAACTTAACTCTGTGCCGTATGGTAGAGACTTCCTTATCTTATGATGTTAACATATTTTATTAATATAAGATATTTATTTGTTTATTTAAGATATTTTTTTTATAATACGGACACAAAGTATCTATTTAGGAGATTCCAACTATTTTTTAGATACTTGTTCACACCATAACTGTTCGAAACGTCGTTATTACGTTAATGAATATACGCGATATAATTCGTTTAAATAGTTTTATTTCATGAATAACTATCGTGGTAACCGAAGAAGATAATCATACACTCATCAGATCAAAATTCAATATCAAAAAATGTAAGTCGTTTATTTGTCATAAATTCACAATCAGGGTACATAAAAGTAAGAAAGAGTTGGGATCTGATAAATAGATACTGTTGTGATAGTGTTATTAAAAATATGTCTTATAAAATAAAATATGTTAACATTATAAGATAAGGAAGTCTCTACTGTACGGAACAGGGTTATTTTTTCGAAATAACGGACGTTTGTCCGATCCTTGGCCATGACAATAGCGGCATGCTCGGGTGCGCCAAAGTATTTATAAAATTGCAACTTAGATTATTGGAACTCCGAAAATTTTTCTTATACAATTTTACTTCATAATGATCGGTATTTAGAATAATCTTTGTTCATAATCATCATCACATAGAATTATTGATGTTCATAATATTGTTTTTCATACATATTTTTAGTACTAACTTTTATGTTTATATAATTTTACACTATACTTATTTTATGCTATATATTCTAATGTTATAGGTATTTATTTTTATCTGTACTGGTTTTATGTATGAATTATTTTTGTTTAATTAAATATAAATCGTACTATTACTGTAAACTAGCTACCTGCACAAATCAGGTTGTGGCAGAGTAGGTACTGTACTAAACGGGTTCCCTCTAAACTTTTTTTGTCCGAAACGCTTAGGACATAACAGACTTGGTATAATCTATTTTGGCAATGGCATCAACTTAATGAGACAGAAACATCACTTGGCTTAAATAACAATATTTCGAATATTATTTTGTCCGAAACTATCTTGGCATATCATTAATTACGCCGAGTGTTATAAGACAGAAATTAGATTTGCATTTTTTTTTGGGCATGTAGCCACATGTTCGAAACTTGCCTTTTTCGTCAGGCAGAATTTGCTGTGAGGGTGAAAATTTCTGCAGTGCGCCCACTGCAGAAATTGAATACTGGATGTGCATAAAAAGTATCGGCATAGTTTGTTTTAGCATAACAGAGAAGGAATAATTACAACCTCTCAATATAATCGAGGTAGTAGTAATATTCTATACGTTACTTACTGTGTTACTGAGCTGAGTACTTTCTAGGTTGCTAAAAAAAAAATAACCTCGAAGACTAAGGCGGGAGCAAAGCTCCCACCTTAGTCTTCTAACCTAACCTATCCGAGTCGGATCTGCCCCGGAAGGTTTTGTTCGCTCGCTTCGCTCGCTCACTGCAGAAATTTTCACCCTCACAGCAAATTCTGCCTGACGAAAAAGGCAAGTTTCGAACATGTGGCTACATGCCAAAAAAAATGCAAATCTAATTTCTGTCTTATAACACTCGGCGTAATTAATGATATGCCAAGATACTTAGTTTCGGACAAAATAATATTCGAAATATTGTTATTTAAGCCAAGTGATGTTTCTGTCTCATTAAGTTGATGCCAAAATAGATTATACCAAGTCTGTTATGTCCTAAGCGTTTCGGACAAAAAAAGTTTAGAGGGAACCCGTTTAGTACAGTACCTACTCTGCCACAACCTGATTTGTGCAGGTAGCTAGTTTACAGTAATAGTACGATTTATATTTAATTAAACAAAAATAATTCATACATAAAACCAGTACAGATAAAAATAAATACCTATAACATTAGAATATATAGCATAAAATAAGTATAGTGAAAAATTATATGAACATAAAAGTTAGTACTAAAAATATGTATGAAAAACAATATTATGAACATAAATAATTCTATGTGATGATGATTATGAACAAAGATTATTCTAAATACCGATCATAATGAAGTTAAATTGTATAAGAAAAATTTTAGGAGTTCCAATAATCTAAGTTGCAATTTTATAAATACTTTGGCGCACCCATTTGCGACTGCACTGACATTGCTGCGAATGTCTTAATATTGTATTTAATATGTTGTACCTCTCGTTTATCTACGAGTAGGTACGGACCGAGTCGTGTAAACAATTTATTAATCTGTAAGTACCTACCAGAAATATATCACTATCAGTTTTTATAAAAATACAACCCATTCATTGATATCTATAGCACAAAAAATTATATTCATATAACTTTTTACACAGTAACCACAAATGTTTTTTGTTGGTGTAAAATAAACAGAACTTTCTTTAACCCCGATTACAGTAAAAAATAAGATTGAATAATTTTATAGTCTTAATTAGCTTCATTAAAATGATCTCGCGATGTTTTTAGAAGCGGCACAATCGGCTTAAGTTACCTTTGTCTCTTGCAATGGTAAACAAAGCGTCGTCTTGGGTACGAGTAAGCAGAAAAACAAACGAATCGACGTGATAAAGGAAATAATTAAACCAGGAGTAGGTCACAGCCGCGCCGTGCGGAGCGACGAACTTGAGTACTTTATTGCGAGCGTAACCCGACTTTATTAAAATTAGATCTAGGAGTAGGTATTTTTTACGGTATCCGGTAGGATTCCTACTTTAAGCACATGATAGGAGCGACAGTATGTCGCAGCGAGATAGACTACCCGTCCCTGTTTTATTAATATAGTTAGAAAAAGACGGAAGTCTATCTCGCAGCGACATCCTGTCGCATCAAAACCTTAAAAAAGCTTAATTTTAGCCAGGTTTATGCGGGCAATTAAGCCTTAAATTATAAAACTCGGTGATGGTGGTAATTTTATAAACTATAAGCGATATTATTATATAAAAACGCAGATCAGGATTAAATTCCTAAAGATCTCTCTCAGTTATTCTCGTAAAAATATTCTAGGCTTCCCTTTTTCATTGACATTGATCCTTTCAATTGCTCATTGCATAGTTTAAAAACGCTTGTTAAGCGTAAGATTATGTAATACTATGTGCCTACTTAAACTAATAGCAGTTATTGTTGTCCCTATCTTAGGTTAGCATAAATACCTACATTGTTTATACATACTGTTTACCACGTAGTTTTAAGTGTGATTAATATTGAGTACATTAAGGAACCGCCAGGTCTGTTTATGCCTATTTATCTTGTACTTGTATACTTCTTGTAACTTTAATGATGTGACTGTTCTAGTTCTCAATAAAAAAATATATATATATCGTATCGGCAAAAATGATGCCGCCAAAGTTAGGCGGTTGAAACGCTCAGATATACACCCGTTTAAGGCTTTTTAATGTCACGCTAATTGGGTGTCCCTAAATGTAAAAATACTCGCTAAGGCAACTGAATAACCTAGTAACATTAGGCTAAAGTACCGATTCCGAGTATGAACTAAAACAAATTACGAGGCATGATTTAAAAAGTTTTCTATTTAGCGTTACAAAAAGTAATAGTTACATGCTTACTGTATTACATTAGAAAAACTAGTTATTAATATGTTAAAAAGAGAGGGAAACAGTAAAACGTAAAATTGTAGTGATATAAAACTTCCTTTTCTTACAGGAAACATTAAAATACTAAATGACTTTTGTAAATACCTTGTTTAAGTAAATTGGTTGACTCGACGGGGCCTATAATAACACACTGTAAACTCCTGTTTGAGCTTCATATATTCATCATTTGTTTGTTGAGGCTTGTCTAGAGATGAATCAGGAAGGTACACGACACGTAATCTTCGTTCTCGCTGAGACTTAATAGTGATTTTCTCAAAACATAGCGGGAAACATAGGGAAACATTAAAATACTAAATTATCTTTGTAAATACGTTGCTTGGTTTGTTTGACCATGTTTCACATACTTACCCTGTATAAAATCGTGTTCGCAGTGCATATAATTATTTATCATTTGTTTGTTGAGGCTTGTCTAGAGATGAATCAGATAGGTACGTAATCTTTGCTTTCGCTGAGGCTTAAAGTAACTTTCTAAAATTATAACAGGAAATATGAAACAAATAGATACAATGAGAACAATCTAGTTGGTTTGCTTGGCTAATACATGATTGGTGCGACAGTATGTCTCAGCGATTTACACCATCCATCCGAAGTCTATCTCGTTGCGACATACCGTGTCGCACCAATATCCTAACCCTACTGGATAGGTTATTCTACGGAACCCTACCTACACTGAGCACGGGCTGACATGTTCTTGGCAGGTTTTTTAATTTGTTCGTAGGTCTATGACTTAAATTATTTTAAATGGATTTAATAACAAAAGATATTGTAGGTAACTAAAAACACAAAGTCAATTTTTTTTCACATTACGTATTTTGACAAGGCCTAAACTGCTTCATATTCAAGTGTATAAATAATTGTTATTGGATACAAAAACCGTAGTGGAGTCCAAATCTTTCATACATAAGGAAAATAAATACCAAGATTAAGTATTTTTAAAGTACATTTCTTCTTTCACATGAAAACTCCGCTATCGCTAGCGTGTTGCCGCCTTCATTTTTATTTACGTTTCTGAAACGGAGATTGAATGGAGTAACATGTGCATTGGATACCTACGTGGCGGTGATACTTGTAGGACATCTTATTCACAAATCGTTTTAGTTTGAACAGTTCTTCGGCCAGTAATATACTATTTATTTATTATTTAACCTTTATTTCACAAGAGACCTTGACGAACATTAGGCGAAATCTATTGCATTGCATTCTCTACCAGTCAAGTTTGAGGCAGAGCAGGTAAAGTATTATACTTATTGTAAGTAAGTTGGTGGCTTATGATTGTCACGTTTTTAACATTTATTACGCGTCACTATTGTACTTGCAACTTGTTAGAACGTGACGAAAATTATGATTAACACAGGATCATTATAAACCTACAAAGTATATTCGGATTGTTTTGCTTTACCTTTTTTACAATTTTGTAATAAACTGAAATAAATGTCATAATATACCTTTTCTCAAACATGCAATGAAATGTTGTAGTTACGTGCCTAAAAAGCGACCGGGAAGTACCCCGTTGCCGGCCTAGGCCGGCAAGTGCCTCTATTTTAATTTTCATTTGACCTGGCATCTTGGCTTTTAGCCAATAATTATCTGGAAGTAATATTAGTAAAAAAAAAATGATAGGCTAATTGTTGCAGTTATAATTAGGTATTTAAATTATATAATTTAAAATATGTACAATAACTACTCAAAATAATGTTTAAAAAGCAGTATTATACGGTGCGATCCGACGGCCCCGATCATCGCATGCGATTAATTGGACCCAACAGACCACATCGTCTAATACCGCTTTTTAAAAGTAAAAATTTGCACCTTTCAAACATGTCAAACTTAAAAAAAATGAGGCGTCGGTGTCGGTGGCAGTATAGCTTAGTGCTTTCGCCTGTCCACAAGGACTAAAAATATTTAAAAAAAGTATTTGACTTTTGTTGTGTTTCAAAGACTTAGTTATGTAGTTGACTTATAATTTCTTAGAATGAAGATATTTTTTTTGTTTCATTTCATTGCATGTTTGAGAAAAGCATTATACACATCTGGACTGGTTGCCGGCCGAATATTCGTCTACATATCTTCGGCCGGCAACCAGTCACTTCGCGGCCTCGGTAGTAATGTACTAATATTTAATATGTGATATTTATTTGAGATCTGTCAAATTACTGAGTAGGTAATCATGCGGGAATAGGCTACTTGACTCATATCAAATTTAGTGCAAAAAATTATTATTTTCTGTAGTATTTATTGAAAAGATCAATATTTTTCGATTACGGTGTATTAAAAGTGTTTGATGGGTACAAATTTTTTTATTGAAAAATTTGTTTTATTTTTTTTTATTTCGTACTCTGAAAACGGTGTCGGCCATGATGTGACGTCATAGGATCTTAAGCTAACTTCATGTCGAATCTTATACGAGTGAAATTCGCCATGGACATGTAGGCATGTAGCTTTGCTGTGACATTGACATAACATAAGTGACATGTCAAATGTTTGTTTTCGGTTTGAGTGACGTCACACCACAGATAATCTAAGCATTAACATGGCTAGTATCGTTTTCGCGCGGTAACGAAAGTTTAAATTTTAAGTTATAATTTTGCGGTTTTCTAGGTCGTGAAAAAATATATTTATATTTTTTTTCCGTTAATCAGATATTGATTAATAATATAAGACAAACTTTAAAAATGGGTCAAGTAGCCTATTAAACCCGCACCCATAGATCTCTCGGCTAATGCTCTTACCATTGATTTTACTTTTACCTACTAACATGTTATTTAAAACGCAATTACATCGGCAGGTAGGTAAGGTACATTTTGATTTTGCCAAGTATCATATAAAATATCAGTAACTGATAACAGGGGAGACGAGAAATGCAATAATTCCATTGCAAAAATGACTCACCGGAAAATTATATTTTATAAATTTCCTGTTAAGGTGCATTTAAACTAAACAAGTATTTGCTCATTCTACCCCCCACTCTACGAAATCAACGAATTTCGACGAATCACATTTTGTGTAACGAATGATTTTCGTACAGTGGGGGATAGAATGAGCGAATGCTCATTTGATATAAATGCACCTTCAGTAGTTAGCCATAATCGTAGATACACTTAAGATGTAAATACACCTCCCCAGGGATCGGATAACGGTTTTTTCTCCATACAAAAGAACGGTTCGAATTCCGTTCTTTTTCGTTCTTCGGTATATATTTTTTTTATTAATGGAGTAATTCAAAAATACGATGTTAATAATTACATAAAATGTTGAAAACTACATAAAAAGTGTAAAACATTTTAAAATATTTAGCTATTTCGAGGTTTTTATAAAAAAACGGTTCCGATCCCTGCACCACCCTCCCCTGTTTTGACATTATTTTCTCATCTGCACCATCTGTGATCAACTTTCAGTGTTTCGCCTCAGTGCAGTATCTGTACACAGAGAAGCGTAACCACAGGCCTGACATATTCTGGTCTGCCACTCGTAAAGACGTCAGTTAGGGCTGTAAATTAGCCCAGCAGCTCGCAGCTATTGCTCGCCGGGGCATTTCCAGATTGTGCCGGGAACCGTTAGCCGTAGAACTCGGGGCTTAGAAAATAGAAAATTGTCGTGCATTTGCGGGTTTTCCATTCCTGCAAATACACTCGTGAAAGTAAAATAGAGAGAACTGGAGCTTCGAACTCAACTGTGTAGGTGCTGATGTGATGTTTTATTCTGGTTTTTGAGCGATAAATCAATTCGCTAGTTTTTATCAACATCAACAACAATACTTAGTTAGCTACCTCCAAATAAATTTAAGTTAGTAAATGTACTTTTTTTTTCTTTCACCGTTACTTGTTCGTTTCTCATTTCCTCAAAGGTTAACTGGAAGAGATCCCTGAAAGGGATAAGTTTGCCGTTGTTGTATCAAATTGTTTTTGTCTGTGTTTCCTGTATTTCTTTTCTAATGTACAATAGTTAAAGCTTATATACATACATACATAAAAGTGGGACCTTATCAATGGCATTCAGTCATATAATGAATATGCATTAACTTCTGTCTTAGAATAAAATCGGGCATTTCCATGCACTTCTCCACCCAACGCCGTATAATAGCGTATATGGTAATGATGTAGGAGATGCTATGAACTCATAACTGAGTCTAATGGGCTGATAGCCTACCGCGAACTACGAAACTCGAAAATTTTGAGCATCTGCCCCTGTCACGCTGATGACGTCTCTTAAGGAGTGACAAAGACAAGGTCCCTTCTGTTCCTGTGGTACGCGAGGAGAGGAAGACCCCTCTCTCACCGCGAGCATTCACCGAACGTTAAATGACAAGGCGCGTAACAATGTCATGTGACGTCACTTTGTTACCCCTCCCGCACCGCTCCTATACCTCAGGAACCGACTTATGCGTTAGGTAGTGTTTGACACGTTTGTAGACAGACACTTTGACTTACGTGTGCCATCGAAGCGTGTGGCGATAGTGTCGAGGAAGGTGTTCTGGGGCGCCAGCAGCCCCTTGCGCACCGGCATGCCCCCGCGCCGTGCGCTCGCGCACTCGCTCAACCACCTGCAACAAAGAACCAAGAATCGTATATATGGACGGTTTAATTTATTGTACCCATATGTTTTATATTTGGATTATTTTTGTCTTATTCTACTCAAGAGCTCTTTAGTCCCTATAATAAATAGACTAGCGACCGGTTTCGCACGGGTACTATACCTACATAAAAACCTTCCTCTTGAATTACTGTACCTATTGAAAAAAATCTCATCAAAATCCGTTGCGTAGTTTTAAAGATTTAAGGGTACAAAGGGACATAGGGACAGAAAAAGTGACTTTTTATTTTATACTATGTAGTGATGTGTAATTGGTTTTGACAGACAGACGGCTCCGTTTTTTGCTTTTGAGGTACGGAATCCTAAAAATGTGTGTTTATTGTGTGACTATTTTTCAAAGACTTTGTATGACAGTATACCTATTTATGTATTATGTAGTACAGAGTAACGGAAAGAACGAGTAATGGAAAATTAAATTATAACCCCCTTATTCATAAACGCCTCCTAACTTAACAAGCCGCTAAGTATTGTTTGTTCCTTACACTCTTGTGGCCATATTGATAAGACCAAAAGGGACCAATAATACTTAGCCACTTGCTACGTTAGCAGACTTTTGTGATTAAGAGGGGAAAGATATTATACATAGATATAGAGCATGTGCTTCTGAGTAGATTTTTTTTTTCATATTTCACCGGCGATCAGTCGTAAGAATATAAGCTGATTGGTTGCGTGACTGGTGAGCCAGCGCCTCTACCGTCCTTCTATATTATATTCTTCCTTTTTAACATCTTCACAGTGAAGAAGTTAATAGGATAAGCAAAAACAATTCAAAATTAAAAAATATGGGCGCAAAAATAGGTATATGAATCTATTTTCCATTATTGCTTAGTTCGACTATAAAAAAAGCAACGGTTATCACTACCCACAACTACTACTTAGTCTACCTACCAATCACTAACGCATTTCGTGAAATTACCCACACAATACTTAAGTAAACTCACTGGGACCTAGGACTAATGGAAAAGTCGAGTAAAATTTCGTAGAAACGTTTCGTGGGAACAATTTACGAGTAAGTCTATCGATCCTAGGAGAAGCTATAGAGTAATAAAAATTTAGGTAATTTGTTCAAGTTGTAAATAGGTACATGGGCCATTTTTTTTCCAAGTTGTCCCCCCCTTTTTTTTATTTGTAACTTTTAATATGATTTCCACTCAGAATCACGAGGCCTGTCGATTCTGATAGGAGAACATTTTTGTCCCAAAGTTTTTTCAATTTCTAAATTTTATTTTAATTTTGGGACAACATTTTCTCTTATTAGGATCGAAACAGCTAACTATTAGGAACCATAAGTATTCAAAAATACCTATTGTGCAAAAAAAGTGGGAGGACAACTTTACACGACATTATTAAAAATGTCCTAAAGCGAGCTCGTGAGATATCATTATTGACAAATTATAACTTATTACTTATTATAACTTATTGTGTGTGTTATTGTAACTTATAACTTATTGTGAAGTTAGTTTAAATTATTGGTATGATCCAAAACGAAATTTACCATTTAGGTTTTGTAGTACTACGATAGATATTTTGTAATACGAGTAAGTTGTATGGAATTATTAGGCAATGCATCCAGTTGTCATTGATAACTTAAGCATTCTATGATGATATTACTCTATCGTGAAGCTCGGGTGAGTTTCAATGCCGTCCGCCGTGCACGTAGATTAAGCCACTATGGGATGCAACAAAGGGACGAGACAAAATATCTTCAAGAGTACGTCCAATACGGGCATCTAATAAGTCACTACAAAGTCCCATTAATTCCTTTTGAAGGAGAGGAGCTAGAGGTCCTTAGGAGGCATAAGTTATCCTTTGTACTTGCATTACCCTTATTAATTATGTAAGTAGGTAGCGTTTCACAAACGACTCTTCTGAGAATGGTTCATAGTTTGTCCACATAATTGGAGGTAAAACTATGTGAGTATTATTACTATTATTAGATTTATTGGGCCAATTATGTTCAATATAAGTATGTTCATTGAACGAAAAAAGTAGTATTACGTACAATATTCGTTATCCTGTATTGAATAGAACGACAATTGAAAGTTCTACGTAGGATTTACGGAACCGTACACTAACAACATAGGTTCGCACTTGACCAATTTTTAATTACGAACTTTCGCTAATGGTTTGTGTAATTATGCGCAAAGCCGTTAATTTGAGATTGTACAGCACGTTTAACATATTTTATTAATATCTTAATATACTTTTTGTAATTTTGCGGATTGGTACAATGTTGATTTATTATTCACAGAATTTTGGCTTATTCCTTTGAAATGTTTAATCCGTGGACTAATTTGTTTATTATGTATTTCTAGATGCAACCTCCAAAACTAAGGTAAATGTTTGGAAGGCAGGCATCTTTTCATTGGGATTGCTAAGGAGAATAACTCAGGTATTTGTGCATATACTTAACCACTATCTACTACGCTGGCTCATTATAGGCGGTACTCCCTTACCACTCATACTTTGATTTTTAGGGTTCAGTAGTAAACAAGGATATAGTTTCGCCATGTCCGTCTGTCTATCCGCAGCAGTTCAGTAGTACTAGAAATTGGCAATTTGGCATAGGTTTCAATTAAGCCGATAAAGAGGTAGAATAAAATATAGAAAAAACGATATTTATTTTCGGCTTCACTCGCAAAGTGAAAATGTTTTTTTTATTTTTCTGGAAATCATTGAATAGGTCTTTAAAAACAATAAGGGCCCCAAAAAAAGTTTTGTCTAAGTCATTATTTTCGGATATACCCTGCTCCAGAATAAAAAAAAACCCTCCCTTCTAACGTTTGATCCGTGGGTCTAAAAATAATGGGCTTACAGAATACTTTAAAATAAAACTACATATTTCGAACATAATCGGCCCACACATTTTTGAACAATTATGGAACCCTACACTGAGCATGGCGCGACATGCTCTTGGCCGGTATTTGTTTTGTTCTTTCTCACTATCTCATAAGACCTTTAGGTATGTAGATGTACGGATAAACATAAGAGCTGAGACACGAGGTAAGAGCAGCCTCTGCCGTCCTGCCGGTTGGATTTAAAATCGAGCAGGTATAGAGCAAAATGACCAAGATTAAATAGTAGGTAATCGATTAATCGCCCAGCTTATTCAAATCCTTGTTCTGCCAAGCTTTCATTGACAAGAAGGAACTGTGCCCACCCACGTCTGATTGGTGCGGGCTGGCAAGTTCCCACGCGCTATTCTTATCATTTATTGTTGAACCTTGTATTTTATCTACAACCTACGTTAAATTATTGTTTCTACAATGAACTGATTATATGTTTTTGTTACGTATCACGAAATGTAGCCTTGCAAGACTTAACAGGACAAAACATACATACCTAGTTGAATATACTTTCACACCTCGTAATTCTCGTATAATTTCATGAACAAGGTAGGAGGTAGGTACTAAGTGTCAAAGTTCTGTGGTGTCAAACGTTATAAAATAGGAATGATTTGAGTTACAGGGCCTTACAGACTGGCGGATATTATAAATCCTTACCATGAATGAACTTTAGTCCACTCTATAACGAGCCCGAAGTATTTTAAAACAAGATGTTCGTAGCGTCAGTTAGTTCAAACTGAGCGCGTTTTGAAAACTTAATCAAAGTTTATCACATCTTCCAGTTTATCTTCTAAAGTCTTAACTCGAAACATGTGAATGTCGAGGAATAGCAAAATATGGAAATAAACGCTTGTTTCATTAGGATAATCTTATCAGGGACTGTGTTCTTAGCTTATACTTATTAAGATTTGGGTCGTCCGTATAATGTGGGTAAGACATCCGCAGAATTAAGCTGAATATGGGGCGAGGGGTCGTCATCACTTGCAGCGGTTGCCATTATTTTGTAATCCCTTAGAACATTGCCTTGATGCTTAGCCAAGTTGCCAATCGCTAGCGCTTGGTAGCGTATCGTAGTTTTCCCCCTCTGTCACTCTTGCAAATTAGTGCGACAAAGACAGCTAGCTGCCTTTCGTTTACAATTGACGAATAAGCGCTAGTGATTGGCAACTTGGCTAAGTACCCTTCTCTCTCATATCCAGAGATCGGACAAATGTGCGTCATTGTTCGCAATAATATGGACATGACTCTAAAGTTGATTAAATGAATAATTAAACGAATAATTTATTGAAATTTGATTTTGAAGCTTTAAGGTGACTATTTACAAAGGTTTTCCTAGTTACCGGTGTTAATTAGGTAAATTTATGAAAATTATTAATTATTCAATCAAATCTGGTACCTATCAATCCATATTATTGCGAACAATGACGCACATTTATCCGACCTCTGCTCATATCGCACATTATTCTTTTACATATTCCCACTAGATTGAAACTTACTGATATTGAAGGTATAATGTTATTTCATTTTCAAGGATTTACAGGGATTCTTTATGCAACAAAATTGCACTGGAAATATTACAAGTATGTTTTATAATTAGGTATGCTATGTATAGTTCAATCCCACGCTTTGTATTGTAAGGGTATCGTCTCGTCTGCTTATATCGGCGTTATTAACTGTCTTAATATCACAGCTTTACGTATCTATATACAGTGTGTTAACATCATGCAGGCTTTTATCGAAACCGAGGATTGAAATACAGATTTTTCGCAAAACAGAGAGCATTATTCTAATTTAAACGTAATTTATTTTATAAGAAAAGTTCAGTGAGAAGCAGGGTACTTCAAAATGAATCGTTAATTAGCGCTTAACAATGACAGTCCGCAGCCACTCGCAGCGTTTGACAACTAAAGGTGCATTCAGACCAAACGAGCATTCGCTATTCTATCCCCAACTCTACGAAATTAACGAATTTCGACGAATCACGTTTTGTGTAACGAACGAATTTCGCAAAGTGGGGGATAGAATAGCGAATGCTCGTTTGATCTGAATGCACCTTTAACAGAACATGTGTTACATTGATCGTTAGAAGGAAATAAAATTAATTGTATCTACACTTAATGTAAATATTTGTCAACTCGTAATACCTGAAAACGGTTGCCAGCAAGGCGTATTATATTACCCATTTTCGTAAAAACATGGGTCATGACCCATGTTTACCAGCCCATACCCAGCCACCCAGCCATACCCAGCGTGTTACCATGGTAACACGCTGTATATTTATAATATCAATGTGCTTTTACTGGAAGTCGTAATACAGTTATGATGCGTCTGTCAATGCCGTATTAGGACGATAAAGGAGCCAGAATAAATCTCGAGGGTGCTTAGGGGCCATCAATAAAATTTACCACAACCGACGTACGTAATATACGATACAGAGCTACTGAATGTAATAAAATAGACCTCGTTTAGTTGAGATTATCCTCGGGGCTATAATATCCCTAAAACATGGATTACGTCGAACGACTTTCAGGATTAACCGTTGAAACCATAAACCAGTGTTGTATTTTTTTCATTCCAATACCTATATAGAAATGGGTATTTAATTATCATAGAAGTCCTTCGGCAATATTTGAGATGTCGTGCACAATCCTTTGCCTTTTCACGGATAAGTCCGAACCGAATCAATGTAAGCTAATTGAGACGGAAAGATAATTTCGGACGTTTCCGTGAAAATACGAAGACATTTTAGTTCACTGCATCTGTAAATACAATACAATAATACAAATAATTTATTCAAACGTAAGCACATGTTTACAATTTTCAAGCGTTATCCATTGAGCTCCAAACTAGGCTGAGCCTGCCAGTCGGTTAACATTAGCAAGTACATACAGTACAGTATTACACGATACAAGCAGCAAGACATGAAATTTGGATATATTTAAGGAAAAACAACCAAATATACCGGCTCGTCTGTCTCGGTGTTTGCCTCCAATGACATTAAAAAAACATAGAACGCTATGAATAGTGTAAGACTACACCATTTTATTAGAGTGATATTTTTTTTCTTTTTAAATTATTTATTGTGCTTCAAAGTAATATTCTGCGACACTAATCAGGCTTCATCGTTCTCTCGTCAACAGTGTTCCTGGTAATTGTTAAACTCGTAGCTTTTATTAAGTTACGTCGTGTACATACAGTGCCTACATATCGGGCTGCAGACAGCGCGGGCTAACGAGGTAATTAGGTATTAGTGGGATGATACACTGCGTGCGACTACAGTATTTGATACGTACTACCCGATTTTGGTAAAAATATCATACTTAGTGTATGTGGATGGAATAACACTTTTGTTTAAATGTAGATATACTGGGTGACATCGGAGTCGTGATCCAAACTGTGAGAAACGTGTTAAGATGGTCATTCTCAACAAGATTTCCCATGGAACAAATATGATTATCGCGGAAAAAAAAAACTTGATTTCATACCGAACGGTGCGGAAGTGTTCATAACTTCCAGTCTCGTTTCATAATTATGTAAACACATTTGGAAAGGATTAGTATGGAGAAATGTATACATATTAATGAACTCGAACTTTACTAGTCTTAAAAAAGTATGTTTGTTCATATAGGTCCCATAGAGAACATTGTTTAACGTGTTAAGATGGTCATCTTAACACGTTTCTTACAGTTTGGATCACGACTCCGATGTCACCCTGTATAGGTATATTGCAACTGTGATTGAAACATTTTCGGACAGTCACTTGTTTTGTACTGTCTTAAGTTTGGATAAAACTTTGAATAAAACATATTTTTCAATTATTATGAGAGTAGTTGTAAAGTCTATTACTAAAATAGGAAAAAAACATTTGAAATGACTTCGAAATTATTTCGAACTTTGAAATTGTAAAAAACAGAGACAAACTTGGTACTTAGTTCAAAATGGAGATAATTTTGTTTCTATTGCTTTATCGATTACTCGGTAGGTATGGCCATATACCAAGTAATCGATAATTTGTCGGCTCTACTGGCCCTGTTATAAGTATCTGAATATTATAGCCTTAAGGAGGTATACAGTATCAGAACAGCCATTACATTACATATATAAAAAGTGTAAAAAGTGACGTGCATATGGTATCCAGTGAGACAGCCGCTTTAGAACTGCGTCGGTGCAGCGGCACAGGCGCCTAATAACAGCGTTTCTGATGCCAAGGCTGCGTAAACAAGGCTTACTACAGCGATCTTCGAAATTCATAACATAAATATCGAGCATTTGTCTCTGTCACTCCAACAAAGGTGTCATTAGAGTGACGGAAATACATCGAAGTTCGAAGTTCGCTGTAGAGCCGCAGGTACTAAGCCTACTGACTGCGGCCATATGCAGTGTGTGTCTACGATACTGGCTTTTATCGAAACCGAGGAATGCGATGCAGATTTCTAGCCAAACCGGGAACATTATTCGATTAAAAATGCTAATTTTAAAAGTAATTAACTTTCTAAGAAAAGTTAATTGATAAGCAATGTACTTCAAAATGAATCGTTAATTTGCACTTGACAATGACAGATCGCAGCCACTCACAACGTTTGACAACTAAGTAGTACACGCGTTACATTGATCGTTCGGAGGAAATAAAATTAATTGTACGGTCAATTTAATTATTTGTCAAATGTTAATACTTGTAAACGATTGCTAGTAATGCGTATTATTGCCCATTTTCGTAAAAGCCCGGGTCATGGAAACACACTGTATAACAAGGACGTCTAACGCCAGCTGAAAAATGCTCCCAAAAACAATGGTTCAGTTGGGGGCGCTTAGTTCATAGCTGTCTATTCAGCGAATTACGAAACACCGCGCATGCCCGTGATATCTTTGATAAATTCAAATGGAATATACCTAACCAATCAAAACTTCGACTCACCAATCCCAACTTTTTTTATATAACGGGTTAAGCCGCGTTTCCACTTAGTGTTCTGAGCAAGCATGCGAACAAGTGAAACGCGGCTTTATCATCGTCATTGAAATTCACAGCCAGAAAACGAATATATCCTTTATAAATCACAATGGGCAGGATGAGGTTAAACGAAAATCCCAAATTCATGCTGTTATAATTAGTATGCTAATATTTATTTTCAAGAAACCCCTTAGCTTACTGTTGCCATTTCTATTTTGTAAAAAGAATACCTGGGACCTCGTTTTATAAAGTTACAATTTACAAATTTGCTGTTTACCTCTCTTTCTCGCAAATATGTGCGTGCGTTAGAGAGATAAACAGCGAAATTGTAAAATGTAACTTTATAAAACGTGACCTTGCATGGAAGCTTTATGTACGAAGCAAATATTGTAATGATAACTAAATATAAATAAAAAATGTAAATGTGAATAAAATACTACTTTAATTCAAATCACATCAAAGGTAGCTAAGAAATATTCATAATCTAATAATAAATAACTAGTAAAATATTTAAATTAGGTAACTTTCATTTATATAGACTTTGTAACAGGATTTCTGTATTTAATTTAATGAATTCTTCAATTCCTATGATAATATTATTTTAACAGCATTTTAATGAGCTGTAAATCAGGAATAATCCTGATTATGAAGTTTAGATAATGAATAAAGGTCAGCCCGCCAGCATAAATACTTTACCCTAAATACATATTTAATCGCCTCGCGGTCTTCGGGAAGCTTTGTAAATGTTTAGTATAATGTTATTAACGTCCATTGTTCTCGTTTTAGGGATCCGCGCCCGAACCAACGGGAACCCTATTAGTTACTAAGCCTACGTAGTTTGTCTGCATGTCGTCTGACATGTGTAAATGTTTATTTTTAAGGTAAGAATGAGTAAGAGAACAGTGACATTTTCGAGTATTTTATCCTGAAACCTTCAGTGAACGAGTTGTTTTATAAATGCATAAATCTGTACGCACATAAGCTGACTTACAGAAAAGTTTAAAAGCATGCCGCGGTTTATCTACTGCGTGCATACCATGAGCTAGAGGCGTGAGTTTAACGCAGTCGATAACGGAACATAGGTTATTCATATCACTCTCGTTCGAACCAATAGTACTACTATGACTTTACGAGTATCGGTAGCGTTCGGTTTTACTCGATACGTAAAATACTATCGTGATCTTTTTCTAGGTACCCATTTAATGTGCGCTTACTGCTAACCGAGCACATAAGATCAAACACATAATCATCACATAAGTGCTAAATTGTGTAGGTACTGAGAGTGCCTCCATATACATTTTTATCGTTTAGGTGGAGGTCGTCATATTCTTAGTAAGTCCCTTTCGAGATAGGTCATGTTCGGTAGATGCCACTTTCTGAGGATGTCATGTTCTAAGAAGGCCGCTTTCGGAAAGCGACACGTTCTAATTACGTCACATTCTTATATCGCCACTTTATGAGTTCGTCGCTTTCTGAGTTTGTCGCATTCGGAGTACGTCACTTTCGCATTTTACGGCGCTCCTGTGCGTTTCCGCATATTGACTCCTAAGAAACTAATGATCCTGATCAGGAATGGGATCGATTGGCATCAAAAAAAGAATGCAAAAAAATCAATCTAATTCTATGGAAAAAAAGATTTCGACTGTGGTGCTGGTGACCTTTCTAGTACAGTTTGTAGGTTGGTATGGTGATTGGTATCAGAAAAAAAAACAGGAAAATGGACTGTCAAAAACTTGATAGTATAGTAGGTATGTGATTTATTTAAGGTTCATTTTTATTTTACTCAACCTGCTATTGAGTAAGGAAAACGAGCAAAAATGGAACATTATTTTACGGAATAGCAACTTTTACAAATGACAGTTGACTTCCAGTTAAGTAGGGCGTTCATGGCAGGCCGCCTTGCAGTCCGCCTCTATGCAGGATCGTGTAAACAGAAGATGGATACTACCTATAAGTACACCGTTTTTTTTTATTTGAATAAAATTCGTTACGTTGTTTGGTAAATATAAACCTACATAATTCTTACATACAAACGAACGAACGGTGCACGAGCGACAACCAACGCTAGGGTTGCCTATGGATTACAACAAATATCTACATAATACCAGGGGGGTGACACTCCGCGTTTTACGTTGTATCAAAACCAGCCCAGTGAACCAGGCCCAATACATGCCTAGGGCGTTAAAGTAACCCTAATTTCAATACAGTCTTGACATTAGCGTGTTTGACAAGCTAAACGTCAAATGTATGAAAGTGTCACTGTACTTTAGTACTATAACTTATTCTGTGATAATACATAGTTATTTATTATACATGCAAGGGGGTGAAATTGTTGTTTAACTCTCGGGCTTATACCTACATAAATATTATTGAGAAACAATATTTTTTTTGCATTATTTTTTGATGCCAATCGATCCCATTCCTGATCAGGATCATTAGTTTCTTAGGAGTCAATATGCGGAAACGCACAGGAGCGCCATAAAATGCGAAAGTGACGTACTCCGAATGCGACAAACTCAGAAAGCGACAAACTCATAAAGTGGCGATATAAGAATGTGACGTAATTAGAACGTGTCGCTCTCCGAAAGCGGCCTTCTCAGAACATGACATCCTCAGAAAGTGGCATCTACCGAACATGACCTATCTCGAAAGGGACTTACTAAGAATATGACGACATCCGCCTAAACGATTTTTATTACTTACGATTACGTGGTCTATCCGCAAATCAACAGATGCCATTCAACTGGCACACAGTCAGTCGAGTGGTAATTAAATTTTCTGTTACAGTTGTCACTACCGCTTTAAACTATTATTTTACTATCCACTTAAATAATCAAAGTACCTACCGTCGAAGCAATTAAATATGAAAACTAGAACCAAACGCGTATATAGATCCGTTTTTGTGTAGGTAGAGAAACAGTCTAAATTTTTCTACAACTTATTCTAAACTTTGTCATAAAATTTAATTTAAAAACTTTTTGTACAATATTGATTTTAATGAAATAAGCACTCCAAAAAGATGAGAAAGTCCCTGTTATTCTATTTTCCTTGATCGAATACTTTTTTACCTGATGGAATGCTCGAGCCCGAGTAAGTGTGATGGAATTATGTGGAAAACTATTATACTCTTCGCGTGGCAAAATTGAAAAACTTAGAAGACAGTTTACTATATTCAAACATGGAATGTTCATAACGGGTACTGTGCATAGGTATAACCGATATACTCGTATATTTCAGTTCACTTTATTATGAAGTGGAAAGTGTTCGAAACGGCGGGATGAAGTTAAATCTAATTAAAATACGCGAGTTTATCCGTTTTTATAGTTTTATTTCATGATTAATCATCGCGGTATGTGAATATATTATTTACTTTATTATTGAAGAATATAAATAAATATCTTGGGACATCTCAGGGTAAGCTCAAATTAAGGCTTTTGATGTGGGAGCCAGGCGACGATATATATGTATAATAGATATATACATATAGATACTTAAATACATAGACAGCCATGACCAAGGAACAAATATTTGTCATAAATAAATACACAAATAATGCCCACGCCGGGATTCGAACGGAAACTCCAGCTTCGTAGGCAAGATCACTACCAACTAGGCTACGGGGGCTGACAATAGAAATATGCAATTCCGCAGTCTCGCTTTTTCATGTGAATGAGAACGACAATATTTACAGTCGACACGGAGTATACCAAAGAAAAGTTGTTGTTTGCGGTCGGTTCGCACTTGACCGGGCTTTAATTAAACGCTGCAGTAAATCTTTCTGCAGGTATACCAATAATTAAACCCCTATTTAAGGTGACCCATAAACTGAACGATGCTAGAATACTGCAGCCTTTCTACCTTCTCGTAAACCCGCATTTATGAAACATAAATGCGAGGGTAGTAAATATGAATTAATGGATACCCGAGGTTCGTTTCTATAGTGAACAATATACTGTGCGCAAGTATAAAACGAAAAAAACGTAAACAAACATAAAAACTAGCGTTATTTCATAATCACGAACTTTACGAACACTATTTTGGTCTTATCACCATATTAAAACCTAACCTTCAGTCCACATACATTTGCAATTAAAATTATTAATATAATATTGTAGCATAAATCTAAAAATAAATATACAAACGTGTTTCACGATATGTGACACAACAAATCCTAATAAAAGTCAGCCATATTGTTTATATATTCTTCGGATTCTACTAGCGGAATGAATACTTTCACCCTGAACAGTGAACATGAACAAGTCGCGTTATCCTCGCTAGAGCAACCTTTACACATAAATCTGGAAAATATTGCTGCTATAATTACGGGGACGTTCAGTCGTATTAATATCCGGATTTATCGTTATCTTGGAACCGTTTTATTCGCTTGATAAAACCATGTGTTGCTTTATCACTTTCACTGTGTTTATGTAGTTTATGTACGTACATGACGCGGATATATAATCGTGTCCGATGTCTGACCCGCCGCTTGGCCGGCGGCGATAAATCAGTCTCGCGTAACACTGACATTTTCCACATCAACCGCACAATCGTGTGATGCAAACATCATATTTCCGTCAGATAGTCTTATCTGAAATTTTAATCTAGGCTCAAGTCATTATCATTAGTGGGGAACCATAATCTAGACATTCATTGCCAAATCGGATGCATATAACTACAATGGTACTTACCAGAAAATAAATATTATCAAGTATAAGTACCTAGGTCGCGTAAGTCGTGTAAATCAATGTCTAAAGTGAAAAGAATATACCTATAGAATAAAATTGAAGATTACATTATTACATTATTAATATATTTATTTATTACAACAGTCACAATTCAGATGAAGTAACAAGACATAGGTATTATAATCGGGCTATTTTATTTTATGTATAGCGAAATGATATCTTATTTATGGAATACTTACCTAACAAGAATATTATGATTATTTACAACAATAACAAATATTGCAGAGCATTGTAGAAAACGAATTCGACATTTAATAAAAGTAACATTCTTTGAAGAGCTATTAGCGGTTATTTCATAGCTTTTCTTGTCAAGGAAAATATATTATTAATGGTTTTCCGATCCGCGGTCCTCATATGAATTTACTTTAAGTGGTTTCCTCCCCAGCTATAAATTAAAGAATAAGGTACGTTATTTACATACTTAACGTAAATATTCAATTATCTTTATTTCGCATGTGAGATATTCATAATGTAGGCTTAGCTAGAGGAAACTTTCTATATTTGTATCAATTATATTTAATGCTATGTAATTACATAAATTAAGTCGTTTTTTTATTGTAAGTGGGTATGTATTCTGTTGATAAGTTGATTTATATTAGTTAAATATGAGACAAAGGAATTATACTAATGAGGATGGCCTCTGAGAGTTACAAGATGTATTTTTATTAAGGATACTGACACTTAGGCCCTATGTAATAGGTATATATATTACATAAGATTTTGACTTTATAGATATAGAGTCAAAGTTAAAATTCGGTTGAAGTAAGTGACGTCAGTCACCAGGACTCAGGAGGTTAAAGGTGACTAGATACATGGCATGGACTTTTATGAAAAATGAATAGACAATAATTTACCTATACATTGAATATAAAGTTCCCATGCCATGGTGTGAAAACAATATATTGTGCTCTATGTCTAGGTCCAATTTATTTATTTTATACCTACCAATAAAACGTTTTATAAATGAGTATTCAAAATGAAGATAATATTAGATATTTAAGTACTTAAGAGATATTTTTTCGTATGACTGTACAGTCAAGCTCGAATGATATGTAATTATCGCTACAATATTCTGTGGGGTACCCATTGATCGATATTACTTAATACACATGTATAATATATGTTTATTGTATACAGTGTGTAAATCTTATACAGGTGATCAATTAAACCAGGCATGGGATTCAATAGTGTAATCATGGATTACAAGGTTTTTTTAAAGTTACTCTTAATTATGACCCTACATCATTTTTTTAAGATTATCGGAGCAGCAATGTAGGTACGAACATTTGTTATTGTTGATTTGGCAGTTATGTCATCTGCTTCTGAAATTAGCTGTCAACGAGTGCTTAACTCACGTATGTTGCTCTACATTGCGCGCCGAATAATTTTGTATGAAAAATTTTGTTGCTTTCATTTTAAATAAAAGTTATTTGAATGTACTTACGATATACTACGACATAATCGTAAACTAACACCCGTTAAGAGCTTCGCCCGTATTAGACTTACACCCTGTATAAAAGCGAATGTACCTAATTCAAACTTCCATAATGACTATTAGTGTATATTACCTACTTTGCTAGCAATTAATATCGCTTTGAGAAACTACGCGGAAGCGAAACTAATATGACAATAATAAATAGATACATAATATCGAGTTATTTCGTCAAGGTATCTACGCTAATGTGCGATGACATTTAGCAAATCTTTATTAAAAGCTCCTTTTTACAAGCTTTTTAACCGACTTCAAAAAAGAAGGAGGGTGTCAATGGGACTGGTTTTTTGTATGTAATGCTCGATATCACGGAGAATCATGAACCGATTATATATTTTTTTATCGAACGAGCCTTATCCCGACATGGTCCCGTTGGCACCAAGTTGGGGTCTGAAAACGGGATCTTGGAGAAATCGGTTCAAGTCGATATTTATTGTTTTTTTTAATCAATATAATATTTTATCTACCCAAATATCATAAACAGTCCATGATGCGTTCAAAAACCGCACATTATGACCACCATTAAATTTAATAGACTGACTTGTTAGAATAAATTTCTTATCTGTGAAAGTGTTATTATAACTAAATAATATTATCGTTTTCGATAATATTATTTCATTAAAATTCGAACATCTTTGAAAAATAAAGGAATTTGCTTAGGCCTCTATTCTAATATCACTCGAGATGACGTTTAGTTCAAAATTAAGTGTCAATTTTCCCCACCACGCGTAGGAAACTTGTTACGTACGTTAACGCATTGAATTAGTTACCTTATGCGGGTTAATTAAAGTTGCAAACTCAAACACCCTTTCCAATCTGATTTGGCAGTTATGAGATGGTGGGGCAGTACGCAAAGTAAGTGAGTGATCATAGTGACCAAACATTCGTTAGGTAATGGGATTTAAAAAAAAAACTATAACAAAAAGGATAATGAAAAATGGATTATTTTTGTTTTACCAAATATTTTTTTACGCCTTTACCCAACACATATTGCAATATGGCTAGTGATATAAAACCCACCCTGTATATTGTCTCTGAATTAAAAAAAACTATGACAGCTGCCAGAGAATTTTTCATTACCGCCAATACCGCCATTACTTTGTTTTGTTGGAAAAAAAGATTTAAATTGTGGAATTTAAACTATTAGCGGTTAAAAATGAGCGATCTCGATGATATTCATATTTCGATGACGCCACCTGATATTAATATCGTTATTTATTAATAATTACTTATAGTGGCCAAGAAAAATCCTGTAATGCCGGTCATCATTTGCGGTTAATGAACGCATCATGAAAGCTTATGATATGTGGGTAGATAAAGTAGTGTATGCAACTGTACATAATTAGGCATTAAAACACTCGTGTTATGCTATTATGAAACTCGAGTTTTAATGCCCTTCATTATGTACAGTCACATAAACTACTATTATTTATTCAAATAAGAAATCAGTTATTCGGCAAAACATTTGTTTTTATTGGTTGCGGTAATGTTATATCCGGATGCGGCGCCAGCTGGTGTGGTAGGTACCTATCCGTTTACATTTATTGTGTGAGAAGTTTGATTGGGGTCAAAAAATCTCCTAATTATTAGTTAATCCTAATTAAGAGTCCCTAGTACCCTGTTCAGTTCACTCCTCCTGCTCTACGACCCAAATGTCATCCCGTATATTTAGACACCTAGGTACATATTGTTATGGATATATGTATATATTAATACGTTTCTTATTTTTGTAACACAGGATGTCATCATCATCATCATCATCATCAGCCAATTGACGTCCACTGCTGGACATAGGCCTCCCCCAGAGAGTTCCACAAAGATCGGTCGTGAGCTGTCCGCATCCATTGGACACCCGCAACCTTTACAAGGTCGTCGCTCCATCTTGTGGGGGGCCTTCCCACGCTGCGCCGTCCAGTGCGTGGTCGCCACTCGAGAACACGCCGACCCCACCGGTCATCGGTCCTCCGGGCAATATGGCCAGCCCACTGCCACTTCAACCTGGTGATTCTTCGGGCTACGTCAGTCACTTTCGTTCTTCTGCGGATCTCGTCATTCCTGATGCGATCTCGCAGAGAAACCCCGAGCATTGCCCTCTCCATCGCTCGTTGAGTGACTCTGAGCCTCCTAATGAGTCCCATAGTGAACGACCACGTTTCAGATCCGTAAGTAATCACCCCATGCCTATTTAACCCATGATTATTTGTAATACAGGATGTATCACAAATAATCATATAAAACAGTTACGAGTACTCATGTAATTATTTTTAATTAAATAAATACATGGGTCATTTGCAGAAAAAGTGTATCTTTTAATTTTTTTCATCACACTTGCTGTTTAAGTGCGCCATTGCTTGCGTGCGTAGCGGGAGTAATAGAAAAGTGAAATTCCCTAGGGAGTAATACAAATGTCGGTACGTCATTTAATAATATAATGTCTAAAAACTTATTTTTTTGTCGGCAAGTGTGATGAAAAACATTATATGCCTCACGGTCGGTAAGCGGATTACTAACTCGAGTCATAAAAGCCCTCCGCCTGACGGCGTTGGGCTTCTAACACTCTCGTTAGTAATTCCCTATTTACCTCCCTTGATGCACAATGTACTATTATGCGATCATGGACTGTAATACACTATTTTACTCGGCATCGTGCGTACTTTTCAGTTATGAAACAAAAAAAGTATGTAGATTTCTCACTTTAGTTACTCCCAAGAAATATAATAGATATGTAATACCCCACACGCTTATATACAACTAAAAAAATAATTTATCCCTCAGTTACATGTATGGAGGGCCCCCACCCCAACGGTTTTTTTTTACAATTTAGTATCATAATCCTGTAGCGGTTCATACAACACATATCCTTACCAAATTTCGTTACTGTAGCATTTATAGTTTCCGAGTAAATCAGCTGTAACAGACGGACAGACGGACATAACGAATCTATAAGGGTTCCGTTTTTGCCATTTTGGCTACGGAACCCTAAAAAGGAGTTAAACTTGAAACTCAACTAAAGTATTCATAATAAAAATTTAATATAATTAATGTTATTTGGACTACGTTAAGACAAAAAACGTTGGCTCATTATTTTATCTTAGAAATGAATATTATTACAGAATCAGCAAAGCACCAGCATCGAAGTAATTGAATATGGATTAGGCTTACCTCTGCAAAATTAAGATAATTGATAAGAACGTTTCATAATACCTATATTTTATACTTAACACGTTCCCGGACAGTACGGCTGTAGCCGTCGCGTAGTCATTTGTTTCCTTTGGCCTATGACAGCTATGACGTCAGTGTGTCCGCGAATGAGTTAACTTACTTTTTCACTTTTCAAATTTTTATTAGATCATAGTTACATCATCGAAGGGCGGATTTTTATTTTGTTGGATTTATATAAAATTTTCCAAATTTGGACTTTTTTACATTTTTTTTACTCAGAATCACGAGCTCTTTCGATCCTGATATAAATAAAAAAGTGTCTCAAAAAAAATCCTTTGAGTTACTATTTTTCATACACTTTCTTCGACCGTAACTCAGTGAAAGACAAAAAAAAATTATGGAATCGAAAGAGCTCGCGATTCTGAGTAGAAAAACTATGAAAATAACCAATTTTAAAAATTTTGAAAAACTACAACAAAATAAAAACAGCCCTAAAACCTGAATTTACGACAACACTATAAAACGAATTAAAATAATTAAATTTAACTAAACTTGTTAAAAATACAAACTTGTTATGTGTGATATTATACAGGGTGGTTTTTTTCGACCGTTCAAATTCTACGTAGTGAATGTGTAGGTCATACTGACCAACTTTTACTATGGGGACAAAGTCGAAATCGCGAAAAAAAAATCAGCTGTTTCATACATTTTGGCCGGCGTAATGCCGCCAATTTGTATGAAACAGCTGATTTTTTTTTCGCGATTTCGACTTTGTCCCCATAGTAAAAGTTGGTGAGTATGACCTACACTACGTAGAATTTGAACGGTCGAAAAAAAAACACCCTGTATTTGGGTCAAACTTAAAATCATGTTACGA
Source organism: Thaumatotibia leucotreta (assembly GCA_025490895.1). Classification (NCBI taxonomy): domain Eukaryota; kingdom Metazoa; phylum Arthropoda; class Insecta; order Lepidoptera; family Tortricidae; genus Thaumatotibia; species Thaumatotibia leucotreta. Next base: position 40,560 of record JALPQI010011790.1, read on the forward strand.
GTCTTTCCGGTGGACATTTTAAAAGTTAAGGACTATGAGAGTTAATTTTCTTATTAAACCCTTATTGTCATTTAAAGGCACTCCTTTCCTATTCAATTGTATGATAAAAATCACGACTACACTCCTACCAGTTGCTTACTATTGGCCACAGGAAAGAGGGGCTCTACAGTTCAGCTGAACACGCACTTTTTAGGGTTCCGTAGCCAAAATGGCAAAAACGGAACCCTTATAGATTCGTCATGTCCGTCTGTCCGTCTGTCCGTCTGTCACAGCCGATTTACTCGGAAACTATAAATGCTACAGTAACGAAATTTGGTAAGGATATGTGTTGTATGAACCGCTACAGGATTATGATACTAAATTGTAAAAAAAAACCATTGGGGTGGGGGCCCTCCATACATGTAACTGAGGGATAGAATTTTTTTTTTAGTTGTATATAAGCGTGTGGGGTATTAATAGAAAGGTCTTTGAAAATGATATGAAGGTTTATAAATCTCATTTTTATTTAAGCAAATCGTTTTCGAGATATCATCTCTCAAAGTCTGAAAAATGTGTCCCCCCCCCTCTATTTCTTAAACTACGCGATATAAAATTTTAAAAAATATATATATTATGCACATTAATAAGCTCTATCAACGATTTTTGGTTTGATTTAATTATCTCCTATATTTTTTGAGGTAGGTTGATTTAACTGTATTTTTTTAATAATAAATTGATAACCGTACGGAACCCTTCGCGCGCGAGTCCGACTCGCACTGGGCCGGTTTTTCTTTCCTGTGGTCGATAGTTAACAGCCTGTGGACAGGTAGTAATGATTTTTATCATACAAAGCCATGGAAAAGGAGGACGTCTTAATGAAGATTAGGCTTTCATAAGAAAATCAAGCTTTATAGGCCTTAACTTTTAGATTGTCCACCGGAAAGACTCCGAACATGGGTTTGCGTTTGACCCATTTATTTATTTCGGATATCTCGGAAATCGTTATTTTTGGTCAAATTTGATAGAAACAGACAAAATCGAACTAGCAGATTTTTATTACGTTTTTCTTCTTAATGAGCGTTGCCGAGAGAGTCCTATTGTATACCCACAAAAGCAATTAATAAATGAATTATGAATAAAGAACGATAAAAAATATGCTGCCAAGGCAAGTGTCAGTGAAATACACAATATTACAATATTCATATTATGGAATGGAAGAAATTGAATTGATATTGATTGGATTTATGAGACATAGAAAGTAGGTATTCGTGCTTAACACAAAAACGATTCTCGTTATGATTTATTATTAAATTTCAAGACCTTGCATGTATACTATACCAATATTAAGCAAAATATGTTGCACATGAAATTGTTACAACGTAAATAATCTGATAAATCAGCGACAAGAAACATAATAAATAATAAGCTTCAATTAGGCGAGGATATTAAATAGCAGGAAAATGGAGTCTTTGAGAGCACGTACAGGTACCATTAATACCGCTCTGAGGACCTCCTTAATAAAATGGTATATTTTTTATTTACAATACTAAACTTAATCTACTAGCAGTAGTAGGTCTCCATAGCCCGCGTTCACGCCTCGCGACTTGCGAGTGCGGCACGTACTGATTCAGTACTAATGTAAACTCTTCTCTCCGAAACATGTCGTGCGTAGTGACTAAATACACATGAGTTTAACCGTTTAATTATACATACATACATACATCATCAGCCTATGATAGTCCACTGCTGGACGTAGGCCTCTCCTATGCGTATTGACGCATTAGGAGGTAAATGCCCATAATTGCCACGCTGGGCAATCGGATTGGCGATCGCAGTAATGTGTCCTGTCCACTATGATCAAATAATTGTCAGTGACACTTCAATCCCTTAGTCGACTCTTACGACTTATGGGGTGGTGATAAATGTATTCTTACTGACGTCACCGCACGGCATTATAATATTTATAAGTTATTATATGCCTCACGAAGATTTAAATTCATCTACCAGTATTTTTCTATTAGTCTAGTAGTAAAACATTGGTGACACATGGGGGATTTTGGTCTCAGATTAGTTACTATGCCGAAAATAAGTAAAAATTTAACTTAATAACCACTATTTATGTTATACATTAGGTGCATAGATCTAACAATGGTACTTAAAAACAACACCAGGCGTACTAACGAAGACTCTGAACTCGACAATAATTATTTCGTATCCGTATTTGCGTCCGCCCGTCGATTTCTGACGGCGGTACCGTTTGTTTGCCTTGTCAGACTGAAATCAAAGATCATATCTTCGTCTGTCAATGTCTTGGCAAGCGGGTTCGTTATCCGTAGAACTTGGGCAGTATGACGCCCTTTACATGTGTGATGATAATAAGGAAAGTTACTTCAAGGCTTTTCTTCTGTTTTGGGAAACGCTGGCAGAGTTGGATTACAAGGCCATTTTTATATACCTACATACATCATCAGCCTATAAATCTCCTATTAACTATGCCTATAGACACATTACACAGGCCTATAGACGAGGAAAATGCCCATAATTGCCACGCTGAACTAGCGAATTAAAAATCGCAATATATGATGACACTGCTGCCTATCATCAATCTTCTGTCAACGAATGGTCAGTGATACTTCAATCCCTTACGCGGCTCTTATGACACCCGTGGGAAGAGTATCAAAGGGGTAACAAATGCCGTCTA
>JALPQI010011791.1:0-36900 GCA_025490895.1 Thaumatotibia leucotreta
CGTACCGATTTTACATTTAGATACTGAATTTAATGAAGTTTACAGTCTAAAATTTAACAATATTTGCAAATTTAACCTAGCTTACATTATGCACTCCCAGTACTTTTAAAAGTCATGCATTTAAGGATTTAAACTATCGGTATATAAAAGCGGACACGGTATCATAAAGACTGAGCAGATGACAATAGTAAGACAACCCTACCCATCGACAACGTCGTTTAGTATTTGTTGCCATTATAGGCGGCTTTAATCTGGGACGCTCTAATGTAGTTTGAATTTGGTAACAAATTAGAAAATAAAACTCAGATGACATACATAGTATTCACTGTCAGTGGAAGAGTTCGAGGACTCGGAACCACCAACGTTTATAATAAAATATAATAAAAATTCCACAGTGTTATCTATTATATTATCTAATTTCATTTAAAAACTTATTTTCTTTTAAAATGTTGTATACCGTAGCCAACGATATGCCAGCAGTCTCAGCAGTCTTTTTCACACGGTCCGATTTAGTGGGATATTCCTTTCTATGGCACATTTCTGACACTAATTTGTAAATATTCACCACTTTCCGCTTTTCACTGGCAGTCAGAGTATTTTGCCTTTGCCGTTTCTTCTTTAGAGATGAAAAAACGTTAGCCGGAACCGGCTGCGACTTCATCCATTTTGTGCACCAACAAACAAAATATCTAAATATATCAACAATTAATAACGAAATTGAACAAAAACGATAACAACAATCTTTAAGCAAGCTAACAGTAATAGAAAACACAACCGACTCAACCGACAACAATATGAAATCGAAGGACAGTGACAGTGACGTTTTAAAATTGTGTGAGAACTCTGCCTCTTTAGGTTTTTTAATGTACAACCTTTCCATGAAAAATTGCAAACGCAATTTATTAAAATTCTTATCTTTTCATCTTAGAATATAAATTAACTAACATTATGTTTCTTATCTGTTCACAACACTGAGTAATGTATGTATTAATATAGCATGATAATAAATACGTGATATTTAATAACTCGTGTTCACAGTTCGATCCGCAGAATTTGCCTGTATAAAAAACCTTATATCTCGTTCTGCAAAGGTCTTTCTAATGCTAAAAAAAACGAAGTATATGTTATTCCCATGCCCTCGTCGTGTGTACGCCATTACTAAGCCCCGTACGCGCTCGTTAGCTTTTATTTGGACACCGGACTCCCGTTCCAGCGCCGCCGTACACTGCGGGACAAATTATCATTATAATCAATTATTTCACATCATCATCCTTTATAAGTCCACTGCTGGACAAAGGCCTCTCCTATTACCTATGCGTACGGACGCGTTACGAAATAAATGCCCTTAATTGCCACGCTGGGCAAGCGGATTGGCGATCGCAGTAGTGTGTCCACTATGATGACGCTGCTGCCCGTCATCAATCTTCGATAAATAAATGGTTAATGACACTTCAATCCCTTAGTCGACTCTTACGACATCCACAGGAAGAGTTGGGGCGGCGACAAATGTATTCTTAATGCCGTCACCACACAGCCTATAAATTATTTCATTATTATTAAACCGCTCCATGGGTGGACGATATTCGAAAGAGTGCGGATCACTTTTGGAGAAGGTTAGATCAGGGCCGGGACTAGTGGCGTACAGGAAGAGAGGCCTTTGCTCAACAGTGGGCGATAAACGGCTGAAAATGATGATGATGATGAAGAAGAAGAAATGGGAGCTGCAAAAATTTTAAAAATAGGTATTTGAAAAAACTATTTCGGTCACCTACAGGACAAATGTACGGGACAATATAGGGTTTCCTAGTCCCGTTTTCTCCTCCGGAATTAGATCAACTATACAATTTATTTTAAAAATAATTTAAGATACGATATATCCATGTCGGCATGTTCCTTTTTTGACAATGTACCTCAACGTACCTACGATTTTTTTGAATAGTTGTCTGAGTGTTTAAAATCTTTCAATAATGATAATTTTTGAGGGCTTTCAGTTTTGATACCGATTATAATGACATAAAAGGGCAATATACAGACGTGACAAACGACAAACAACAAAAAGGAAATTTCCATACAAAATACAAACTTTCTGGGACATTTTGAGAAAGGTGGTGGATCTTGCTCAGTATCATTGACTCTACCAGCCTTACCAATTTTTTACAATATTAAAGACGTGTTCCAAATGTTCAAACTTTTTGAGAAATGCTCAGGGTGCTTAGCCAAGTTGCCAATCGCTAACGCTTAATCGTTAATCGTAGATGAAAGTAAGATAACTGTCTTTATCGCACTAATATGCAAGAGTGACAGAGAGGGAAAACTACGATACACTACTAAGCGTAAGCGATTGGCAACTTGGCTAAGCATCCAGGAATGCGTATTAATTATCACCCATTTTCGTAAAAGCCTGGGTCATGGTAACACACTGGATGTATAATGATGATTTCTCAGCCTCCGTAGCCTAGTTGGTAGCGACCCTGCCTACGAAGCTGGAGGTTCCGGGTTCAAATCCCGACGAGGGCATTATTTGTGTATTTTCTATCACAAATATTTGTTCCTTAGTCATGGCTATGTATAATTCGTCATAAGTATCTATATGTATCTTTCTATTATATATATCGTCACCTGGTACCCACATCACAAGCCTTAATTGAGCTTACCGTGGGACTAGGTCGATTTGTGTAAGATGTCCCAAGATATTTATTTACTTTATTTATATTACTTATGATATAAATCATGTGTATTAAAATAACCTTCGAATGCCCCTTTTTCCGTGTCCCGAAGTGCACTAGTATTTCTCAGCGTTATCATACACATGCACCATTTAATGCCGCGATTAATTGCGCCCGGTTACTCACAAACAAGTCATGATATGACAAATAGTGTATTTTTAGTTTACATTAATTGAGATTATGGAAACCATATAAAATAAATAAATATCAGGGCACAACCATATGCAAATCGACCTAGTTCGGCGGTAAAATCAGTTAAGAACTTAAGAATTTGTAGCCTAGTTGGTAGTGACAGTGACCCTGCCTACGAAGCTGGAGGTTCCGGGTTCTAATCCCGGCGAGGGCATTATTTGTGTATTTATTTATCACAAATATTTGTTCCTTGGCTGTCTATGTATTTAAGTATCTAAATGTATCTATCTATTATATATATCGTCGCCTGGTAACCCACATCACAAGCCTTAATTGAGCTTACCGTGGGACTAGGTCGATTTGTGTAAGATGTCCCAAGATATTTATTTATTATTTATAAGAATTATGTGTGGGTAGTGGGTACCTTGGTACAAATAGTACGGGTTACGAGTGTAAAGATGCATTCAGACCAAACGAGCATTCGCTATTCTAACCCCTACCCTACGAAATTCGATCGTTACACAAAACGTAATTCGTTGATTTTGTAGCGTGGGGGATAGAATATAACCTATAGCGAATGCTCGTTTGGTCTGCACCTTTACGACATTGCGACAGTTACATACAGACAGCTAAGCTAAGGTAATCTCATAGCAAGGATTGCTTATCGCCGCCGCCGCAAAACGCGACAAAAACGCGCTGGCGCCGCCGGCCCAATAAATTATATTGGCATTTGTCAATAGCACGCCCCCGCCCGCCCCGAGCTCAAGTGGACTGAAAAAATAACGTAACAGATTGTTGGGTTCTTGTTTCATGTATTTGTATGGTTTTTAAATTACCTATTTGTCACAGACTAGCGGAGTTGGGCAAAAGGGCGTAGAAACTTTAGGTTCATGGGGCCCCAGCGCACGCAAATTGTTTGCTGAGATCGCGAAACGTCTGGTTGACATAACTAAAGACCGAAAAGCTGGAGACTTCCTCGCACAACGCATCAGTATTGCGATACAGCGAGGAAATGCCGCCAGCATCCTCGGTACGATGCCACAAGGGCCAATCTTAGACATAGGTTAGGTTAAGTAAGATTAGTTAAATCTAATCTATGTACATAAATTGTAGTTTTGAAAAGGAATCTGATTACTTCTGTAAATTACATTTATATGTGTAATTGTTTGTACTTTGAAATCTAGATTACAAATTACACATAGAAAGGTAATCGGAAAGAATAATTGGATTACTTTTTGGCCAACTCTACAGACTGGTAATAAATAGGTTATAATAGAAAACATAATCAGGCGCGGATGCAGGACTTCGTTCAGGGGGGGGGGGGGCTATGATATGATAGTATTTTATACTTAAAACAGCACCTAGGCATAGGTACCTAAGTCTAGTGTCAGGGGGGAAGACTGGGAAGAGCCTCTATTGCCAACCCGGATCCGATCCGCGCCTGAATATAATGATAAAGGTGAAGGTAGGTCATGCTAAAGTAGGTACAGTTATTCGGTAAATTTTCGAAAATAAATAAATTTGGAGAGAGATTCTAATGAAAGTTGCGAAATAATAAATTACTTGAAATTTCAAGCATGCCAGAAGTTAACTAGACGTGCAATTCTCAAAAAGTTTGTACAGTGGCGTTCAGAATTGCATGGACGATTTATGATTGAAGACATTCATAAACTGTCCATGCAATTTTGAACCCGACTGTACATTTGGATCATGTCTTCGATTTTGATAAAAATTGGTAGACTAGTAGAGTCTATGATGCTGAGCAAGATCCACCACATTTTCAAGAATGTCCCAAAATGTTTGTATGAAGCATTCCTTTTTTGTTACCCATTTTTACCAATTTCGAAGACGTGATCCAAATTTACAAACTTTTTAAGAATCGCTCACAAAATTTTTCCTTCTTCCTCTCTTTACTTCTATCTTCTGATCCCTACGGATTATAAGAAAAACAAGAGAATTCTCTAAAGACGATTGAAAACTGTCGAAGGAAAAATGATAGAACACTTATTTTACTACACGAAATCTTCTTTAAATCTCCCCTATGTAAATAGTATCTATAGGGAGATGTAGATTCATACATATTAAGTATTGTGTTCCTACTGGTGAACAACCTCGTCTGCTAAAGCTAGTGACTTTCTACTTTCTAAATGACTAATAATGCCACTTGCATCCTAGATTATGCAAGCCAACTAAGGGGTTATTAACTAAATAAGTTAATACATTTTTGACACTAAAAACCTATTCAAACCCTATGGCACTGGCACTGGTCTCACCGCGAGCTACTAACAAGGAAGGGTACCCAATTGTCCGACTCCGATTTGATTGATTTTGATATATGTTATAGAGTAGTTTAAAATAACAGACACGTATTTTTTTTTAGCTGCCCAAACTCAACCTGTTAGAAGAAAATGGCCTACAAATCACTGAAAATTGACCGAACCTTCTAATTTCCGAGAAGAGATTTGTTCAAAAGAATTGATAATTAATTACTGGTTTCGTTATATGTTTTGTGGTGAAATGACAAAACACGTCCCCATTCTTTATTCATGTTCTACAACATATAACGAAACCAGTAATTAACTATCAATTTTTTGAACAAATCTCTTCTTAGAAATTAAAAGGTTTGGTCAATTTTCAGTACTTAGTAACGTAAGCCATTTTCTCCTAACAGGTTGAGTTTGGGCAGCTAAAAAAAATACGTATCCGTTATATCAAAATGAATCAAATCGGAGTCAGGACAGTTGGGTACCCTTCCTTGTAAGCTATGAACTATGGGCTATAAACACGAACAAGAGATCCGCACTCCCGTGTAAATAATAGAGACGGCGATACTCGCTGAGCATAGGCCTCTCTTCTTGTACGCCACTGGTCCGGAGCTAACCTCATCCAAAAGTGACCCGTACTCTTTCGAATATCGTCCACCCATCGCGCGGTCGGACGCCCTGCGCTTCTCCCATCTGAAAGCGGCCACCAATCCGTTAATATTTTGGTCCACCTGCCATCACACTACCTGACAATGTGTCCTGCCCAACTCCATTTCAGTTTGGTAATAACGTCTCCGACGTATTGCATTTTCCTGCGACGTCGAATCTCGGTATTCCTCACACGGTCTTGTAGCTTGATGCAGAGCATGGCGCGCTCCATGGCTCTTTGTGTTACTCTTATTTTATGCATAGCCTATCTTTAGCGAGCGTCCATGTCTCGGCACCGCATGTCATGGTGGGCAGGATACAAGGTTGTGGGAAAAATCTGCTATGTTACCTACTTACGCATAATTATTTCATCCACCCAGTGGGTAAACAACAACTAATTATGGAGATGCTCTTCTATAATTCAAATAAAATTGTCTTTACCAGACAATTTTTCGCAACCCACTGCCATCTAGCGAGCTTCGTTGTAACTGTAATTTCAGGCATAGGGAACGACGTCCGACGTCCCGATTCATTTTCGCAACCACCCCTTCCGTCGACTGCTCCCCTGGTAAATGCAGACGAAAACGCGAACCCTTAGCATAGAAATGAACCCTGTATACAATGCCATCTAGGGGCTCATTTAAAAACAAAGCTTGTTTACGAGGTGGGTAATGCACTGCACAACAATGCTGGACCCAATCAACGGCGTCTACTTTTTGATAATTTAAAAATCGGCCAATTGCCAGTAGCACGTGGAAAAGGTTCTGTAGCAGGTAATATAAAAATTACAGTTTAATTAACCTACCTCAAATACTATTAGAGATACTTTTATCAAAGCAAAAATATTTTAAAGAGTTTTTTTAGATCGTTATAGGGAGCGACACACTTTACGACTTTATGAGTTAGTGATCTCGAAAATGGACTAAAATAAAAATTAATTACATAAAATACTATTATTATATGGATATGATTATGTATGTTTTTTTTTCCTATTGCCCTTATGAAGTTTCATTACCTTATTGTAGTGCCTACATATTGTTTCCGAGTAAATCCACTGTGACAGGTGGATAGACGGACATGACAAATATACATTATAAGACTCTCGATTTTACCATTTTGGCAATGGATACACTAAAAAGATCTCGAAGAAGTAAATTCGTGTTACAATCTTGCAAGAAATTTGCCTAAAAAGTTTAGGTCGCCAAAAAGGTTTGTTTCGCTTCACTGGCTTCTAATCGTTGGATAATTATAGATTTGAGCATTATCATATCGCTCGCACCAATACGCGAGTATGAGTACGATGGACAGAATACAATGTCAATGTCAGTCAGCCTGCGTTAAACTCACAACGCTAGCTCATCATAGTGAGCACATTGTGGGTACTTAAAAAGTAACTTCGGAATGTTTCGCCGAACTGACAATGTTGTGATAGAACCAGCAACATCCAGCCCAACAACATGTACCTATACCATTTTTCAGTTAAAAGTAAAAAAAGGTAAACAAATATGGCTGATTTTCCATAGCATTTGACGTCTTTGACACATATCGTGAAACACGTTCGTAGATATATTTTTACGTTAATACTAATAAATATCAATAATTTTAACAAAAAATGTATGTCAACTTCATGTTTAAGGGTTTTAAGCTGGTGATAAAACCAAGATTGTCTTCTGAAAGTGCGTGATTATGAAATAATGTAAGTTTGTTTACCTATTTTTAACTTTCAATCGAAAAATGGTATACGAACGAATAATCCTCGTGAATTGAGGCCGATGATTGGGTGGTGCATTGTTTGGCTTCGCATTAGTGACTCCCGTTCGTTCGCAACCCCTTTTGCTTTCTTCGAAAAGTTTAACCCTCGCAAATGCCTAGCATAAATTGACTGCAAAAAAAGCACCAGTTGCATTACATCGGAGGTCTGACTTTCTGGATGGTCGGAAGCAATGAGATGGGTGTGTTGTGAACGTCACATTTATTGCACGCGAAACTCTTACAGTGCCATGTTATCCTAGTAACCCGGAACAAAGTGTTTTGCAGCATTCGGCTTCAACAATGTTTTTTTTATTATTTTATGGGACAAACTAGAAAGAAGAGCTTTAAAAGTCTAGAAACTTTAGGGAATTCCCGTAGAACTGAAAATCAAACTAATATGCACGTCGAAAATGTGTTCGGTTCGGAGACTTCTCAGGGCTTACCGCAAACCACAAAACCAGGATCGACATGTTGCCTCCCTGTCACACTTACGTACGCATCGACAAGTACGACAGATGCGGCATAACGACCGTGGTTCACTGTAGGCCGAGCCAAAGTGCCTTGTGCCAAAAAGAATCAGAACAGTCCGAAATGGTACCATTATTGTTCTTATTTGCCAACATAATCCATCCATGCATATACCCTTCATACTGCCGATTCTGTGTACAGTCTCAAACATATCAACAACTAAAATTACCCACAAATATCTAAACTTGGCTTTATTATCAAGGCATAAGAATCCATCGTCCGGTAAGTGCCTTGGCAACTCGTGATGCCGACTGTACTCCGAAGCTTAAAGCTTCCGCCGTCTATGCGAGCCTGGTCATCGCGTCAGCAAAAACCTTCAGCCATTTTGATTTGAGACGCCCATTATAAGTTTAATAAATTGAATTAATTCGGAAGCGACAAACTTGTTCTTTCCGTTAGATTTTATTTTTTGCCTGGTAAGATTTTTACGAAACCATTGGCGAAGTTAAGGTTATATATTGTGACATTTGTGACGGTCGAGCTTTTTATCTTGCATTGTGACATCCATGACCATGACGTGCGCACTTTTCTACTTATATTCATTATTATTTATACTTCAAATACGAGTGCAGTCCTAAATTTACGCTTAATGGCATGAGATATAATCACCAAATTAAAAAAAAAACGAATTCAACCGATTTCTCCAAGATCATCTCGGTTTGTTTTGAAGTCGGTTAAAAAATAATTATCGAAATCGGTTGGCGGCATATTGCGTTGCGTTATTCGTCCATCGTGCACATGCTTAATGCAAATTTATGACTTATATGCCATGCGTTTCTCATGGATGCCATAGTCAAAACTGGACCATATGAAAATAGTGCATAGTGCGTATCGTTTGTTCGTGTTTTTAGCCGATAGTTCATAGCTTAGTAGCTCGCGGTGAAACCTGTGCCATAATATATAATCTGATAGATAACGTTACTTTGACATGGTTCCTACGTGGCCTAGCCCTAGGGTTGAGTGTGCCTATTGTTATTTGTGATTTGCAAAAAAAGTTCTTTAACCCTTAGAATAAAAAAATAAAAAAGCAAATAAAATAAAAAATCGTGCGTTCTAGCCTCCTCGCCATTGTGAAGAGCAGAAAATTTTGTCTTAAAAAAAATACAAAAAGTGGGTCGAAGACTATGTTCATTGTGACATACATTGCCAAATTAAGGGTTAAGAAAAAAAATCAGGAAAATCTACAGAGAAAAGGGGTTGGAAATATTGGAAAATTTCAAAGAGGGATACATAACCGCCCCAATTCCTAATTCCGATCCTAAAAGTTCACAATAATCACGCGCCCAAAACAGTGGGGTCAGAAAAAAGGGTCACTCAAACAAGATTGTGCATGAAATTCGCCTGAGTTATTGCAAACAGAAGGCAGGCGGGCTGGCGCCATCGCCGTGACAGATGCACTGACAGCAGTTTTTGTTGCAGCTATTACGTCGTGTCGTGTGAAAAGGTCACGGATGGTTGGTAGGTTAGCCTTTTTTTAATGATACGCAGTTTTCTGAATGACATTTAAAAAAAATAGCCATGAAACCACTTAGTAAACTGGGCTATTTGCTTCTATCCATCTCGCTCCTAACGATGTGTATAGCCTACCCGAATGAGGGGAATAGAAAATCTACAAAACTGTACCTATCAATAACCGTACCTACCATGAGTTGGAAAGTAAAGAATACGTTAGGTTTTATTAGTATGTATATGTAATGCATTCTATATCGGGTTCGCACTGATATATTGGAGCGACTGCGATGGACTGCTTTACGTATCGAGTAAAACCTACTTACTTATGACTTTGCAAGTACAGTCGACTCTCGTTATTTCAAACCTGCGATAATTCGAACCTCTCTATAATTCGAAGTTATCACGAGTTCCCTAGAAGATCTCTTGCTATTTCGAAAAAGTTCAATACATTTTGAAACACTTGGTAATTCAAACAAAAAAAGTAATAGCTACACAACAAAACCACGCGTTAATTTGAACTCGTGGGCGTCAAACATTCGACAATTCAAAGTTATGAGATTAAAGAGGCAAGTTCCCTACATTTTAGAAAAGTTTCACAAGCATTTGTTGTTAATTACATATTTGTTTGCCACTCAGTTAAGTTACTTTTCCGTTGGTTATGTGTACAGATAAAAAAAATTACGTTAGTTATGAGTTCTAGAAAGTATAGATGCTTGACAATTGCTGAAAAGAAGGACTTAATCGAAAAAGTGGAAGTAGGTGGGAAGAAAAGTGAAAAAAATGCATTTAATAAATAACAGTTGATTATTACTTAACAACTCGTACGTCAACTTTCATTTTTTCTCCCGAATATTTCTGACCATTTGATATTTCAAATTCTCGATAAATCGTAATATTTGGATAGGTCCTTCGAGTTTCGAATTAACGAGAGGCGACTGTATCGGTAAAGTCAGGTAAAGGTTATGTCATAAACTACAATTTTAATCTCATCCTTACGCTGACATATTCTCTTACTGCAGGTCAACAACCTAACCGACTAACCTTTTATTAATATTTTATTACCAAAAGCTATAACCTCCTCGTTTATTATTACCCCTGACAATAACCACATGTGTGTAAGTGATACTATAATCGCCCACTGTGCACAGATTCGGGATTTCGTGTTTGACGTAAGCGATACGGTGTTTGGGGTGGAATTCAAATATGGAATTTAATATGGGGGTTAGCGGTTCAGTTTAATTGATATTAGCCAAACATTATTTTAAGGCACCATAGCCCATGAAATAGGAAACTAAGCTACGTGAGACTGATTTATCCTTTTATTTTCGAAAATGGTTTTTTAATGTTTATTTAGGCTTTACTTAGTTTAAATACCAGCTATGTGCATGTATTATGTTATTATGTTATTCGATAATGTATTTAACTATCATCATAATTAAATGGATTCTGCTAAAGCCTGTGCAGATAGCTGGTATTTGCATAATAGGACGATATTATGTACCTATATTTTACAATAACATCATAGAAAATGTCAATATTCGTTAATGTACGGAACCGTATAAGAATAAGAATAAGAACGATTTATTTGCAGAAAAAGGGTTTTGTACATAGATGTTCGTAAATATACATGGGTCCACCTTCTCCAGTTGTTTGTAACAACATGCAAATACATTACATAAAAAAGATATTATTAGCTACATGTTACGGTATGGCACAAGAAAACAGGTAATACAATATTTACAATATTATTTACAATTGTTAGTATTTTAGTTAATATAAAAAACGAGTATAGAAAAATACTGGGTTATTTTTCATCAGTACAAACACTCTATCGTATACACGCGAGCCTAAAAATCTCGCACTTGGCTGGTTTTTTTATAATATTACTCCGTGGTTTAGCTCACAAAGTCTCTTAACAATCAAAATTAGGTAAGTGGGTAGTTCTATGCGATTATTCAGTCGCAACAATCAAGTCATTACCATTCCCAAATTATTGACGAACTGCGTAAAAATAGTGGAGTAATTTTCGATTATCTTGTAGCAGACGCATGTTTGTCTGGTATTCTGGCATAATAGTCTCGTTTACTTTTATAAAACGGTAAATAAAGTGGTGATGGTAACGAACAAAAAAAACGCGTAATAAAATCGCATAGAAACACCGAAGTAGGTACCTATAGTTTTGTGAGTTATTGGTTATTGGAATTAAATATGAAAATTTGCTCAGGGAACAATTGTGTCGAGGCTGAAGCCCGAGGCCAAAGGGCTATTTAGTGCAGATTATGGACTAAATCCCCACTGCATCACCTAGTGAAACCCCACCTCATGAAAAATAGGCAGTCCTAAGCGTGAAATCGAGCGATCTTGAACTTATTCAAAATTTACAGATATTTAGTATAAAAGTCGAAATGTGTTCTTTCCAACACTTCAGCCACGCCGCCATGCCAAACGACACTCACCCGGGCGACGTCTACTGCTGAAATGACCAGGACCCCATGAGAATAGAGGAGATTTAATACAGGTTTCAGGGTGTTAATAAAATCAATACTTGCTGAATTATTGACAGCTAGCGCCATCTGTAATGCAGTAGGGTAAATACCTGCACTTAAAAAGCGGAGCAATAATATTAAAAACTATATTTATGAATAAAGCATATATTTATTTAAAACTGATAATTGTTGCAACAAGACTAATCCAAAACAGTATTTTGCGTAATTAATACCAAATAAAACATCGACCTTAAACTGGTTAACAGCGCCATCTAGCGGCGAATAGCCAAACATGCCGTACTCTGTGGAAACGCATATTACATTATTTTGCGATGGTCCTGATGTGATCGTAACAGTACTATTTTTACTCAACAGATGGCAAGGCAGACTCAAAACTTTCTTGCTAACAATGTTTAAATTAATTTGTGTTACGTTTTTGATTGATCAACAGACTGCAAAATACATCTCGAAGTAGTTTTTCAAAATTTCTTGATTGTCACTGGGCTTCAAGATATTTGTCATAATCATAAATATCACAACGTGAAAACTAGGTAGGTAACTAGGTATACTTTTATTCCTCAAAAAAAAATTATAAGGGCCACTAAGTTTTTTGTCTGTAACTTGAAAAATATTAATTAATACTACATTATTATTAATAATTATATTTTTACAATAAAAATAACATTCTTATTTTACACTTTTACTTTATTTCTGTAACAAATAAGTAACTTAATAAACTTAAATGAAGTAGCAGTCACGAGACTCACGAGATGGCCCTTAGATACTTTATTTTGAGTATTTAGTAGATTTGGACCTCACGAAGCCGAAGGAGGTAAATTGATCACATATATTGAGCGCAAATGGAAAAAAAGCTCTCATGGCACCAGTGAATCGATTACCGATCCCATCATCAGGTTAGATCCCGACTTGGTGCCAACGGAACTATTTCGCGATTATAGGTACATATCCGTTCGAAAAAAAAAATCGATTCACAATAAACTGTTTTATTTTTTAAGAAAATGAGATAATTATAATTTATTGAAATAAAGTAGGTACACCTACAATTAGGTACCTTTAACATTTTAAAAGTACCTATACCTACCTATTACCTAGTTACCTACATACAACCTTGTTTCCTAATAAAACATCAGGCAGATGAGAGACCAAGCTCATTGGTCTTACTTGTAATTAACGAAATATGAATGCATTTCGTTTGATTTTCTTCTCGACACTGATTTGTTTGAAGTGCCGAAGACCGGACGTTCGTAATTAGTGGTTTTAATTGCTCTTTTGTATTCAGACTTGAATCATTGTTATATTTTTGGAACGATTGAATTATTCGCTGGATCTGTTTAATTTTGTACCTACCTATTTCCGGGTTTACTTTGCAGGACAAGACAATTGGATCCAATTGAAACTTTTGGGGTAGGTATTAATTATTATTCTTAGCTAGCTCGAAATCGTTTTGAGGGCTCCGTAGTAAACTACGAACCCTTATATTTTCTCCATGTCCGTCTGTCCGTCTATCTGTCCACAGCATAGCTCAATGGCCGTCAACTAGAATTTGGGATTTGGTACAGTACCTACATATTTTTCCTAACTAGTGCGGAAAAGTACACTTTGCGCACGCTTCGCGTGCGTAAATTTCTCTTTTTAAGGCACTTGTTATGAAAAAAGTCGTTCGATACACGTGTAAAAACTTCTTTTTAACTCGGGTGATTGTCGCCCTGGTTTCACTCGGGCTCCAAGTTTCGCCCTCTTCGAAAAAAAAAAATTGCACTTGCATCGAAATGTACTATATTGCGCCGTCAAAGTGGTAGAATAAAATGTAGAAAAATGGAAGCCATAGGTATCATGACTTTGCAAGTATCGGTAGCGTTAGGTTTTACTCGATATCGTAAAGCGAGGGCGATAGAATGCATTATGTATCGAGTAAAACCTAACGTATCCTTACTTACCTATCCTTACTGATTTGCGAGGTGTAATTTTGGGTTTACCCTTGAATCGCCGACAAACATTTAATCGAATATTGTTTCAAAGACAACAAGGGCCTCAGGCCTACTACCGCGATTACCGCGAATACCGAAGTTCGTAAATTTCGGGGGATTTGCCTGTCATCACTCTAATAACGCCTTTGTTGGAGTGACCGAAACAAAATATCCCCTAAATTTACGTGTTTCGGAGTTTGCGGTAATGTGGCCCTCCCGCAAACTCCGAAATTCGTAAGCTACTATAAAGGTACTGTAGGAGGTACAAACAAGCAAATAGGTATTATTCTAATGAACGTCTGTTTTTTAATCAAAGAATTATGTTAGCAGAAATGCCTATTTCCAGGCACTAGCCCTTTATTTGATCGGCCGATATTAATCGAGAATGACAGCGAAGGGGGTGATATTACATTACATACACGAGCATCGTTGGTTAGAGTAGCATAGTCTTATGTGCCCGTAGAGAAGACGCATAATACTGTGAAAGGTACGTTAAATGGCATGACAATGACAGAGGAGTGCGTGATATTACATTTCTAAATCGCTTATTGGTCATTAATTCACAATCATGGCGTGTACAAGTGAGAAAGAGTTGGGAACTCCTAAATAGATATTTTGTGATAGTGTTATAAAAAATATCTTATTAAATAAAATATGTTAACAACATCATAAGATAAGGAAGTCTCTACTGTACGGAACAGGGTATTTTTTTCAAAATGACGTACGTTTGTCCGATCCTTGGTGATATTACATTACATACACGAGCAGTGTTGGCCAGAGTAGCATAGAAGTATATTCAAAAGCCTGATTTCATTACTTTAACTTTGTTTAGTTAAGTGACAGTTATTTATCGATAAGTGGATAAAAGAGCTTGGTCAATCCCTCTGATAGTTAGATTTTTGCTATGAAAATTCCTGTTCTTACACATAATACACAAATAGTTGAACATTATTTGATTTATGAAATAAAACTATGAAAACGGATAATTATATTAATTAGCTTTAACTACATTCAGATGTTTCGAACACTTTACAGGGTTTATCCGTTTTCATAGTTTTATTTCATGAGTAATCCTCGCGGTATTGGAAGAAAATATTATATTTGATTTAGTTTTGGACCATACTTGTTCTTGGACTATAGTCAGGTGCTTTACGGTACCTACGCAAGTATGCAGTAAAGAAAGTATCCCCCCTTATTCATAAACGTGGTCTTACTTAGCAAGTCGATAATTATTAAGTATCGTTTGTATCTTTCCGTCTCATCAATATTTCCATAAGACGGAAAGGGACAAACAATACTTATACTACGGGGTGTTTCCGTAGTCGTCATCCCAACTGTGAAATACCTACGTGTTAAGATGGTCTTTCTGAATAAGATTTCCCATGGAACAAATATTAATATCGCGCAAAAAAAAACTGATTTCATACCAACCAATGCGGAAGTGTTCATAATTTCCAGTCTCGTTTCATAATTATGTAAACACATAGGGAAATAATTAGTATGGAGAAATGTATATATACATATTAAAGAAATGGAACTTTACTAGTCGTAAAAAAAGTACGTCTGTTCATAAAGGTCCCATGGGAAACATTGTACAGAAAGACCATCTTAACACGTCTTTCACAGTTGGGATGACGACCACGGAAACACCCTGTATACTAATTTGTCACAGCATCCTTAGCCTAGTTGGTAGTGAACTACCCTGCCCACGAAGTTGGAGATTCCGGGTGCGAATCCCGGCGAGGGCATTATTTGTGTGTTTATTTTAGTCAAATATTTGTTCCTTGGTCGTGGCTGTCTATGTATTTAAGTATCTATATTGTACCTATCTATCTAAATATATTATACATATATATCGTCTCCCATATACCCACATCACAAGCCTTAATTGAGCTTACCGTGGGTCTCGATCGATTTGTGTAAAGGTGCATGCAGACCAAAAGAGCATTCGCTGTTCTAAGCCCCTACTCTACGAAATTCGATCGTTAAGGTGCGTTCAAACTAAAAGAGCATTCGCTGTTCTAACCTCCCACTGTACGAAATTCGATCGGTACCTACACAAAACGTGATTGGTTGATTTCGTAGAACAGGCGCTAGAACAGCGAATGCTCTTTTGGTTTAAACGCACCTTTACACGAAACGCGATTGGTTGATTTCGTAGAACGGGGGAAGAACAGCGAATGCTCTTTTGGTTTGAATGCACCTTAAGATGTCCCAAGATATTTATTATTATTACTTTACTAACTAGGAGACTTTTATGAATAAGTGGATTAATTGGTGCCCAATCGTGTACATTCTTAAGTCTGTGCGTTAAGTGTTGCCCGAAGTGGTATAAGAGTGTTTGCGGCGGGCGGTATTAATATCGGTACCATTTATAGCTACCTATAATCAATCAGATGATTCGGGATAAGTGCTTTTTAATTACCATTACAGAGTGGCTTTCGGTCTATTTGTGGTTAAGGTTATTTTATGTTCTTCAAAAGAGGGTTCTTATTGGGTCGGCAACGCGCATGTGACACCCCTGGGGTTGCAGGCTCCCATAGGCTACGGTGACTGCTTTTTGTCACCGACGTGCTTGTTTGCCACCGACGTGGTATAAAAAAAAATGTTGTAAAAGGTATATGTGCAATTGGAGTGGCCCATCCCATGTTCCACCCATTTGTCACCACCCCAACTCCTGCGGGTGTCGTAAGAGTCGACTAAGGGATTGAAGTATCACTGACTATTATTTGATAAAAGATTGATGATGGGCAGCAGCGTCATCATAGTGGACACATTACTGCGATCGCCAACCCGCTTGCCCAGCGTGGTATGGGCATTTACCTCGTCTACACGCATAGTTAATAGGAGAGGCCTACGTCCAGCAGTGGACTATCATAGGCTGATGATGACGATGATGCATCCCATGTTTGGCCAATATTGCAATGTTCGATGTGATTGGTAGGTAAGTAGGACCTACGTCTTCCGACCTACCTAATTCATATTTAAAAAAATGCAAAATAATCTATGGACTATTTTTGGTGATGCTTGTGGTTAAAATGATTTTCAAAAGATCTCGCTTTGGGCAGCCTACCCGCTTTAGATACAATAAATGTATATGTATGTAACGTAACATAATGTAGGTATCTACCCTACCTACTAAATACCTGCGTAATTCGGTAAAATGTTTAATAAAAACAATCTACCTACTGTTTCCTTCCTATATTTTTCTGAACATGCCCTCATAAACAATTTACCTTTAGGATTCAGTTCACACTTTGTAGGTAGGTAGGTACCTCTAAGATCTACTTTTTAATTTTAACCGACTTCAAAAAAGGAGGAGGTTGTCAATCCGACTGTTTTTTTGTATGTATGTTACCTATTAATGTATACTTTAATAAAAAAAAAAAGAAACACAGTAAATGTATATATATTTTATAACATTATTAGTTTTAAATGCGTACCTAGTGTACGTACAGTGACGATCTCTTTATGTGTGCATGCTTTTGTTAGTTTAATGAAAATATGTATGGATATTGAGAAATAAATAAATCTGAATCTGAATCTGAATCTGAATCTATTCAAAATCTCCGAGAATCGTGAACCGATATAGATACTCACATTTGAGTCTCGCATTAGATACCTATACAATTATTTCCAATATTGAAAGATAATGGAAATAGAAAATTTTACTTTACCACAAGCGACCTCATCTTAAATAAAAAACAAAACGACAATTAGGATAATATTAAAGTCGATTCATTTAATACTAATTCAAATTACCTACATAATAATTTATCACAAATTCAAATTACTAGCCATGTCTAATGACCGTTATAAAACGAATAATCGTTCTAAATTCAAAGATAAAAGCAAATTAAAAGAAAATTTATTATTGACACTTGAGCGAAGCCCACTTCTATTATTGGTCAACCGCAAGCCTCGCGCGTCGCTATTGGTTAATTTAAATGGGGTTCTAGGGCGGGAAAGGGACGGAGTGAGAGGTGAAGTGGCGAAGTAGGTAGGAGTAAAAGGGACGGCCGGATACTTGTCAAGCACTTATCGCAGAGCGAGGCGATAAGCGTCTTAGGAAGTTGTGCCGTGGGCGGGAGCGGTCGGCGAGAATTGGCTACTAACTGAGATAAGATCTTATTGACAATAAGAAAAATGGCTACCAAAGGGCCAACAATAAGTTATTGTTGGCCCTTTGGTAGCCATTTTTTGTGGTTTCCACCTGTACTCTCGATCGACTGGCACCTTTTATTTTTATATGATGTATGTACCGTCCTTATTATTATGGTTATTTACACTATTTACCTTGTTTTGCGTTTACGAGGGCCCTATTTATATTATTTCGGAATGGTTGCAAAACTTGCAAATGCTATATTCATGGAATAACATCAAATAGTAACGTTAAATCATACCTATTCTAATCTAAATGAATTAGTTTAATCTATTTTAATGTATACTTACCATCGTTTTGAAAATTCAGTACCTACCTTTTTGTGTTAGATAATGTGTCATCGTATTTATTTTAGACCATGATTTTCTACGGAAATGAATGCTTAGCTACATAAAATTCTGGCCTGAAGTATTCAAATCTAAGCTAAGCATAAATAAATATAACTTTATTCAACACATTATCTTTGTTAGCCTCCGTAGCCTATATAGTCGGTACTGTTGGTAGTGACCCTGCCTACTGATTTGTGTAAGATGTTCCAAAATATTTATTATTATCTATCATTCACGGGTTTCTTGTAATATTGCTTATTTTTGAAACTAATTCCACATAATATTGTTATTAACTAATATTTTAGAATTCTTAAACCGTCTGTCAAATTCAGTTTCAATGAATCGGGGTTTTGTATGCCAATCTTATTTCGTACGCAATAAAAAATAACAATTTAACCGATTTCTCCAAAATCCCGTCATCAGACTCCAACTTAGTGCCAACGGGACTATCTCGGCGTTATACCCCTTCGATTAAAAAAAATCAAAATCAGTTCACGATTCTCGAAGATATCGAGTAAATATACATACAAAAAAAACAGTACCATTCGAATTGAGACTCTCCTTCTTTTTTGAAGTCTGTGAAAAATTACCTAATTCACTATTAAAAAAACACGAGCCAATCCACTACGTCGTCGCTCCCCGCATGTGACCGAGGCGATCAAATCGCATTTCACGTAAACATCTTCAAGAAAAACTCTCCGATCCCCACTACTTATGCTACTTCAGAAGCTTTTTTAAAAAACGACCGCCCGAAAACAACCCGTCCCACTTCCTCCCATAACATTTTACTACGCTCCCTCGGCCACCCATCTCTTTCTAAAGCTTAAGCTCATCAAACAGGCGGGCTATCTATCACGCAAAGTTTATTCGTTTGAGAAACGCTTTGTGGTGAGGTGGTGTGTTTGTTTTAAAAATGGAATCCAAATTAAAGAACTCTATGACATTGCAAGATTGTGAAAAAATTACGACACCGTTTTCGATTAACGACATATTGACGAAGGAGAAAAGTGATTTTGAAAATGGAATGGAATTTGGCGCGAAGAATTTTACGAAGCCGGGTGGTTACAGTAAGGAGAAGGAATCCAGCAAGAGTTTGTACTACGATGATTGCCACTACAGGGATTACGAAGATGGTGCTTTGGACATGTCGCGGAAGCATTATCCGGTCACTGAACTCTCTGGTAAGTGGTCATTTATAAATTTATTATTTTATTAAGTAGGCCTAATAAACGTATTATTACTTTACGTTCCTGACAGTGATACTTATTTGTTTTGATGATTTGACCTAGGAATATATTTACGCCTTTACGCTACGCTGTGCAGTGGGAAATTGGGAATAGATAGGATAGGTCAGATAATTATGTAGTTGTTGCATAATAAAAATCGCCGGGATTAGGTACTTTTTTTCACCAAATCGATAAAAGAACTGGCAGAGCCTACAGTCAGAGGCATAAATATACATACAATTTTAAACCTTATGCTCCAGACTTAAATTAAAAAGTGTATAGATATTTTTACCGTTGACTGTACAATTTCCAATTTGATTGTATTCCGTTAACTTGCGCAGTGAACATTTTCTTACTTTTTTATTAGATTGTCGATTGACAAACAAAATAAAGTCACTTGAAATAAAGCTCGTATCACAGTTCTGATTCAATACTCACATACGACGTTGTTATGAGTAGTTTTTATACCTAGTGAGTTTTGGTGTCAGCCAACGAAATGATTTCATTTTCATGAACTTACCTAATGTATTCATTTTGTTCTACTTTTATTCCAACTATAAATTGATGACAATGATGACCAACCGGGTTTGACTTGGGACCAGAGCACACAAACTAGGTATAATGCCTATTTTTTTTTTTTGATGGACCCATCCCATCATACTTAATCCTGCCTCTGACCTTTATAAATGTAGGTACATTGCCTTGCAACTTAAGTACCTAGCTAATAGGCTAATACCCACATCAAATTAAGTAGTTTATTTACGCTATTCATAGGTACACCGCTAGTACTCGCTAGTCGATTTCTTGGATAATGTATAGGTACCTAAGTAGTACCTATACATTATCCAAGAAATCGACTAGCGAGTACTAGCGGTACACTAACGACGTAGTAACTGCTCGGTTAAATAGGTACTTATCTATTATCTAATACCTCTCTACCCTCCATTTCGTTTATTTACATTAGAAAATTGGTGACGAATAGGTAAACAATCTTGACATGTCTATATTCAGAAACGGTTTTCTAAAGATTAGTTTAATACCAACTAATTATGGAATGAAAACAATATAAGCAATCGTATCGTATAGATACCTATTGTTTAAATTGGATTATTTGCGGTGACTTTAATTCGATACTAGGTAGGTACCTATAGTGTTTAAAAAAAGTCTAGACGCTTATCATCTTTGAACAATAGCCTATACTATATAATTACTGCAAAATAAAAAAAATCATCGCCGTTTTATGAGAACGAGATGTACCTACCCGAAAAAAATTTTTTCTATATTTTTTTATTACTTTGTCGGTTTCATTAATATGTAGGTATACCTGTATCAAATTGCAAATTCCTAATACTAACGGCCATGGAGCTATACTGTGGAGAGACAGACGGACATCCCGAAACTATAGAAACTATTCCTAGTTTACTACGGAACCCTAAAAAGCAACTTGGTATTGGTACCAAACAGTTATACAGGGTGGTCCAAACCTTGACGTCAAGAAATTTTTTTTAGATTCCTCACGTCATGAGCTATCAAAATTTACCCATGTATGTTAGCCGATTTTTTGTATTTTTCGAGTTATGAATTTTTGAAATTTATTTTTTGAGAAATTCTGGAATGAAGAAATTTATTAATAAAAAAAAAACTGTTGGGTTTTTTAACTAGTTTCTTTTTGTAAAAGTATTACTACAAATAAAGCATTTACTGACAAAAAAATTAGCGTCCTCACTTTGATACAAGTAGGATAAAAAAATACAAAATTCAAAATTTTACGCTAAAAACGCATCAAAATAGCATTAATGTACGTAAATGAAAAAAATAAAACATATCCCAAGGATTTTTGGTAATGTAAAGACTGCCCTAGACCTTAAATCTTCGTAAAAGCAAAAAAAAAAAGTGATACTTAATAATGAGGATTTTTCGGAGTAGTCGGTCAAATAAAATAAAAAAAAACTTCAAAATTTTTCATTTAAAAATAATGTGAAATTTCGTCTCTTTTGTTGTTCTTATCAATAAACAAAGACAGAAAATACCACGAAAACTCAATTTGTGTAGTTATTCAAGTCATTTTTTACTACTTTAAAATTTTAAGCTTTTTTAAGTTTATTTGACCGACTACTCCGAAAAATCCTCATTATTAAGTATCACTTTTTTTTTGCTTTTGCGAAGGTTTAAGGTCTAGGGCAGTCTTTACATTACCAAAAATCCTTGGGATATGTTTTATTTTTTTTATTTACGTACATTAATGCTATTTTGATGCATTTTTAACGTAAAATTTTGAATTTGGTATTTATTATCCTACTTGTATCAAAGTGAGGACGCTAATTTTTTTGTCAGTAAATGCTTTGTCTGTAGCAATACTTTTACAAAAAGAAAATATTTAAAAAACCCAATAGTTTTTTTTTACAATAAATTTCTTTATTCCAGAATTTCTCAAAAACATTTTTTTCAAAAATTCATAACTCGAAAACTACAAAAAATCGGCTAACATACATGGGGTATATTCTGATAGCCCATGACGTAGGGAACCTAAAAAAAATTTTTTGACGTCAAGGTTTGGACCACCCTGTATATATATAATTATATATAGGTAGGTAGGCTAGTTGAGTACCTACATATAATACTAGAAAACCAATTGATCAGTATAAGTGGGTATATATTATTACCTATAATGAATAATGATAAGTACAATAAGCTTTTAGGTAGGTACCTACCTAAAAGCTTATTATATAAAGCGGTAATGTAATAGGTACCTATTACATTACCTAGATACCTAGGTACTTGTTTCGTATGTAGTTTCTATATATATATTATTTTTTTTTTATACCACGTCGGTGGCAAACAAGCATACGGCCCGCCTGATGGAAAGCAGTCACCGTAGCCTATGGGCGCTTGCAACCCCAGGGGTGTCACATGCGCGTTGCCGACCCAATAAGAACTTGTACACTCCTCTTTTGAAGAACCCCATACTGTAGTCCAGGGGTCGGCAACCTTTTAGCATCCAAGGGCCACATAGTAGTTAACGATATTGACGCGGGCCGCACCTTGTTAATATGTAGGTTTTGTTCGAAAAAAAAACTCACATTATCGGTTGTCTATAAGGACGAAATAAGGAAGAGTCGAATATAGCAATATACTATTTTGCAAATAACATCTTATCGACGATATTTTATGTTAATTTTATCCGATCGGGCTGGAAACTGGAAATCCGTGTGCGTGACTTTTGGGCTCTCCAGATTCCGAAAAAAATTTTTGGATGTTTTGGACAAAAAGGCATTTATATGAAATTTTCGAAAGCCATTCAGCCCGATCGTGCTGATATTTGGCATACGGGCACTATGTGGGCCAGGAGCCAGAAGTGATACTCTCAAAAAAATTTGGAAAAATTCAAGGTGGCGGTGCCCCGGAACAAAAAGCCAAAATCCTGAGTAAATTAAGCGAACGCCCCCGAAGGGGGGGCTTTCAGGTCGGGAGGCCGTAGACCGAAAACGCGGAACTTCACTTCGGGGTGCCGAACCCCAGTAATTTTGCGCGCGGTTGAAGACCTCGCTGCGGAAGGGAAATCTATGTTAAGCGAGCCGAAGGGTGGGAGGCCGAAGGCCGACCTTGCGGAGGGCCGAATGCCAGTAGCTTCACCCCAAGTGGGTCACCTCTAAATAATTTAAAGCGAGGCCGAAGGCCGAGCTCCGAGAAAATTTAGCTACCAAACGTTCAACTACTCCAGTAGCTAAATAAGCCGAGCCAGAGGGCCGAAGGCCCGGAGCGTCACGATCGAACCCACGCATAACTACCATACCTGTCTTAAAAAGCGAACTGGAGGGCCGGGACCCGACGGTTTGCTTCGAACCCTTGCGAAGGCCGTAGGCCGAGCTGCGCGTAGGCCCGAAGGCCTTAGCGTCACAATCCAGCCCACGCGGTACAACTGCCCTACCTAACTGTCTTAACAAGGGAACTGGAAGGCCGGAGACCCGAAGGTTCGCTTCGAACCCTTGCGAAGGCCGCAGGCCGAGCTACGCGTAGGGCCGAAGGCGCGGAGCGCCACAATCGAGCCCACGCGGTACAACTGCCCTGCCTAACTGTCTTAACAAGCGAACTGGAGGGCCGGAGACCCGACGGTTCGCTTCGAACCCTTGCGAAGGCTGCAGGCCGAGCTGCGGTTAGGGCTCCAGGCCCGGAGCGTCACAATCGAGCCCACGCGGCACAACTGCCCTACCTAACTGTCTTAACAAGCGAACTGGAAGGCGGGAGACCCGACGGTTCACTTCGAACCCTTGCGAAGGCCGCAGGCCAAGCTGCGCGTGGCGCCGAAGTCCCGGAGCGTTACAATCGAGTCCACCCAGTACGACTGCCCTACCTAACTGTCTTAACAAGCGAACTGGAGGGCTGGAGACCCGACGGTTCGCTTCAAACCCTTGCGAAGGCCGCAGGCCGAGCTGCGCGTAGGGCCGAAGGCTCGGAGGGTCACGATCGAGCCCACGCGGTACAACTGCACTACCTAACTGTCTTAACAAGCGAACTGGAGGGCCGGAGACCCGACGGTTTGCTTCAAACCCTTGCGAAGGCCGCAGGCCGAGCTGCGCGTAAAGCCGAAGGTCTTAGCGTCACAATCCAGCCCACGCGGTACAACTGCACTACCTAACTGTCTTAACAAGCGAACTGGAGGGCCGGAGACCCGACGGTTTGCTTCCAACCCTTGCGAAGGCCGCAGGCCGAGCTGAGCGTAGGGCCGAAGGCCTCAGAGGCACAATGCAGCCCACACGGTACAACTGCACTACCTAACTGTCTTAACAAGCGAACTGGAGGGCCGGAGACCCGACGGTTTGCTTCCAACCCCTGCGAAGGCCGCAGGCCGAGCTGCGCGTAGGGCCGAAGGCCTCAGCGTCACAATGCAGCCCACGCGGTACAACTGCACTACCTAACTGTCTTAACAAGCGAACTAGAGGGCCGGAGACCCGACGGTTTGCTTCCAACCCTTGCGAAGGCCGCAGGCCGAGCTGCGCGTAGGGCTGAAGGCCCGGAGCGTCCGACAGACGCGCGGCAGCCCGCGAGGCCGAGCGTGTTATGACTACATCAGACATTGTTGGTATTTCAAGAAGTTCTTTACTTCGCCTCTGAAACTCGGTGGTACAAAATTAACGTTCAAAGATAAGGTAGACCAATTTCCTTAACCGGCAACAAGCGTCCGTATTGCTGCGCCACTCTGTCATGCCACTGACTCTAAATACATGAGTATATTTTAATAATAATAATTGTCGCCTCCGTTTTATAATTGGGTTTTCTGTTAATGTGTATGAACTTTGATGAGGTTCGTGATTTTAACATACAAGATATGTGAAAAAGTCAAGGAGGTCCGCGGGCCGCAACTGACCCCTTCGCGGGCCGCATGCGGCCCGCGGGCCGCCGGTTGCCGACCGCTGCTGTAGTCCATCGGGAAAACCTCGGCAGGGAGCTCATTCCACAGACGGACCGTCCGCGGGAGGAAGTTCCTCTGAAACCGCACGGTGCGCGACCATTTAGGTTGCAAGGTGTGAGAATGAGCGCCCAGTCGGTGGCGAGCGGTGCGATGATGAAAAGTGGACGTTGGCCCATTGTACAGACGATAGAACACACATAAGGAGGCGAAGTCTCTCCTTAGACTTAAGGGTTCAATACCGCCTGTGAGTCTGGGATCGTCGACTATTCGGACAGCTCGTCTCTGAACCGAGTCAAAGGGTGCAAGCTGGTATACAGGTGCTCCTGCCCAGAGGTGACAGCAATACTCCATATGGGGTCTGACTTGCGACTTATATAACAAGAAGTCTTTGCCCCGGAGTAAAGTATCCCCTCGCTTTATTGAGCACCCCGAGCTTTTTGGATGCCAGCGTAGCTTTTCCCTCTAGGTGACATCGGAATTGGACGTCGTTGGAAATGTCGACTCCGAGGATCCCAATACTCCCTGACATGGTAAGAGCTGTGTCTTGGAACTTTGGAGCCACAGTAAATGGGGTTTTTTAGCGGTAAACGCGCAAACTTGTGTCTTTGTGGGGTTGAACCTGACTAGGTTATCCCGACCCCATAACGAGACTCTAGATAAAGTGTTCTCGATGTCAGACACAAGTTTTCCGCGACTTTCCAGTACCACAGAGCGAGGGATATTAGCACGGCCTGTGTAAAAAGTATCCCCAGTACTGTCATCCGCATAGCAATGGAGGTCGCCGATAGACAACATGTCATTGATATGCAGAAGGAACAGCGTTGGGGATAGCACAGAGCCTTGCGGGACGCCAGCGTTTATGTCCATGCTATCAGAGCAGCTACCGTCTACTACGGCACGAATGCGTCTGCCGGACAAAAAGCTAGCAATCCATCTGCATAATCCCTCGGGCAGTCCATAAGATGGCAACTTCGACAAAAGGCCCCTATGCCAGACCCGATCGAACGCCTTCGCTATATCTAGGCTGACTGCCAAAGCCTCGCCTTGACTCTCAATGGCTGATGCCCAGCGGTGAGTGAGGTACACTAGAAGATCACCGGTAGAGCGACCGTGGCGAAAGTCATACTGGCGGTCGCTTATAAGATCGTGTTCTTCTAGGTAACCAAGGAGCTTAGCGTTAACTATATATATTTATGTATTATGTATGTACCTATTCATCAAAAAATGCAATTAGATTTCAATCAGAGTTGAGCAAAAAGTAATTATGATTACTACTGTAAATTACATTTGTATGTGTACTTTACAAAGACTCATCATCATCAGCCTATGATAGTCCACTGCTGGACGTAGGCCTATCTTATTAACTATGCGTATAGACGCATTAGGAGGTAAATGCCCATAATCGCCACGCTGGGCAAGCGGATTGGCGATCGCAGTAATGGGTCCTCTATGATGACGCTGCTGCCCATCATCAGTATTTTATCAAATAATGGTTAGTGACACTTCAATCCCTTAGTCGACTCTTACGACACCCGCAGGAGGAGTTGGGGTGGTGACAAATGCAATCTTACTGCCGTTACCACACGGCCACAACACACAAAGACTACTGTCATATAAATTACAAAGTACCTACACTTAATAAAGTAATCGGAAGGAGTAATCATATTACTTTTTGCCCGATTCTGATTTAAACCATTTACCCGCATAAAAAAAGAACTCACAGCACAGCCAACCACCAAACTCCAAACTCATTAACATTAAGGCCGCTCCACACAATCGGATCAATCACACGAACACGCCAACCGCGTATAAGACGATGGAGGTATTACGCAAATTGTTCCCTATGTATTAATTTTGTTCTACTTTAATCCCACCTATAAATTGATGAACAATCGTGTTTGACTTGGGAGCAGAGCACACAAACTAGGTGTAATGGCCTAGTAAATAATATTTTTTAAGGACCTATCATCATAATCCTACCTGACCTTTATAAACCTAATTTATAACTTAATATCCGCATCAAATTAAAGTTAAAGTATTTATTTGCCAAAAACTGTAGTACGGGAAGTTCTTATAAAATAATATATATACAGGGTGTTTTTTTTTCGACCGTTCAAATTCTACGTAGTGAATGTGTAGGTCATACTCACCAACTTTTACTATGGGGACAAAGTCGAAATCGCGAAAAAAAAATCAGCTGTTTCATACAAATTGGCGGCATTACGCCGGCCGAAATGTATGAAACAGCTGATTTTTTTTTCGCGATTTCGACTTTGTCCCCATAGTAAAAGTTGGTCAGTATGACCTACACATTCACTACGTAGAATTTGAACGGTCGAAAAAAAAACACCCTGTATTATAACTGTGTATTCAGCCATCGCCATCACACAGGCGTGCAAATATTTAGAGAGGCAATTAATTTAGCACAATAGGTTTTTTTTTGTGAATTACCTAATTAATAATAAATACAAACATTACTTATGTCAAATAAATGAAATACAATAATACCGATCTATGTCACTTATACTAACAAATAATTCTTAACACTATAAAAACATCTTTCGATAAGCCAAATCGTCAACTTATTTTTAAAACACTTACCCTGGAGCACCTTAATGTGGTCTGGCAAGTTATTATACAATAAAACGTATAAAGCGTACGTTACATTATTCCTAGGTATAAAAAGAGCTCACAGCAAACCGCCAAACTTCAAACTCATTAAGGCCGCTCCACACAATCGGATCAATCAGACGGGCACGCCAACCGCGTATAAGGCGACAATGGAGGCATTACGCAAATTGTTCCCGCTAACCGTATTTTTGCGTGCCCTTTGTTAGGCTTAGAGGTGTCTGGTAATGATCTTTTAATTTCTTAATAGATGTCACATCGCCATAAATATCTAGTATTGAATCGGTGATAGGTAGGTACCTATTATTATTTATCGCGATATTACTGTAACATAATAATATGGGTTGTGGTAGTTTTTAGTGAGTTCTATACATACATATATAGTTCCATTCCATGTCGTCTATAAAGGTGCGTTGAAACCAAAAGAGCATTCGCTGTTCTAGCGCCTGTTCTACGAAATCAACCAATCACGTTTTGTGTACCGATCGAATTTCGTAGAGTGGGAGGTTAGAACAGCGAATGCTCTTTTAGTTTGAACGCACCTTAAGTCTCATTCATTTTGTTGACTATGAATTTAGAATGACGCGGTTTTAAGTACCTAACTTGCGTTTAATTAAATGCATTTTTAATGTCATTGCAAAATATTACCCCATATAAAATCGTATATTGAAATTGCAAGAGGGGTGTTGCATATTTACCTATAATCTTTTGAAAACATTGGTATAACAGTTTTAAGTGGGACAAAATAGGGAAAACGGAAAAAAACATACAGGGAGGGAAACTGTCTGAAGAAATATTAGGTATTTTATGGAAAACTATTTTTTTGTATGAAATAAAATGATTAATTTAACTGCATCCCAAGCGTTTCGAGCACTTTACAGTGTTTGTGGTCTACGGGTGACTGTCTGACCCTGTAAAGTGTCCGAAACGTCAGAATATAGTTAAATTAATCAATATAAACGATGTAATCAGTTAAACTAAAAATAGTTTTATTTCGACAATAACTATTGCGGTAACCTAATTCGAGTAAAATATAATAATTTAGGTGAAGGCAAGGTAAAACTTTGGTCAATTGTGAGTGGTTTCAAAAAAAAAAATTATTGATTTTTTTTACTTAGATCTACGTCATTTCATTCGTATCTATCTACCTTTGTCATTTTATCGTACCGGGTAGAAAAAAGTTCTGACATTAGTAAAATTTAGGAAAATAATTTGTTTTCAGATGTCTACTTAAGATTAGAAATAATGGTTTTCTTAAATTTGGCTAACCTCTACTGTTCAGATTTTAATAGGTACGTCGTCGATCATTCTGAATCTTGAATATTACCAGCAGTACCTACAATATCCAAGCTTTTTAAAGCGCGTTTATCCGTGTTACCTACCTACGATTACTAATTTGGTAGGTACTAATGTATTTCTTTTATATAATGCTTAAAACTCATTTATTTGTCTACAAGCTACCTACATTTAGGTACATTTTTAATAGGTACCAACATTAGAAGGTTTACGTAATCCCATTAAATCTAGAAGACGATAAGAAATTACTATAAGTACTGATTTTACCAAAGATAAAAGTGTTGAGTAAAAAATAACTCCTCTAATCTAACCAAACCTTATATTTTCCTCCATACCAAAACCCATAGAATGAATACAATAAACGCAATCAAAACAATATAAAGTACAGTCACAATATCAATATCGCGATATTCCCCACATTAACCCCAGTTTCAACTCATATTCAAACCATTCTCACGCCACGCGTACAACTAGCAATTACTAAATTGAATGCGTCTATAATGCTTTTAAGCGTCACTTCGTCACTTGACTAATGAGGGAGTGTAATCACGCGAAGTGACGCTAAGTGGAGACATCGCGAACGTCCCTAGTGTGGAGTAGTGATGTGCGGATTCTGGGATTTTTTTTTGGGATATTCTATTCTATCGTAAAGCACATTCTACTTTTAGGACAAGTGAAATAATAACCCAGTGTCTTAAAAAAGTAGGTACATTTTATTTTTAATTATGGGACAGCCTTTATGAGTAAATTTTGTTGTCCTAAAAATAGGAAGTTCGGTCTTACGGGGTTAAGATAAATGTTCGATCGATTATTTTCGTTCTCGTGACTAGAGACAAGGATAGTGATAATCTTAATAATGCATAATTTTATCTATAGATTGCAATCTGCCCTTTAATAAAGAAAAAATGAGAAAATCACCACTGATGGGGCTCTAAACTCATTGGATAATTGGAAGGAATTTTAATTTACCTAAGTTCATTCATTGAAATTAATTCATCAGTTTTTTCTGACATGGTCGGCCCGTGTTAAAGATAAAGAAACGCAGAAAATGTATATCATTCCTATTATGAATACGATGCTGAATTACATCGCACGCGTTATTTTATTTATTACGTCGTGCATAGTACAGACTACAGACAGGTATTTTGGTTCCTGGTGGACCCCTAAGGTTTTCATAGATTTTCTGCAAAATAATTTATCATTTGTAAAAAACGTACCTAAACTTTTTTGCTGAATATCCCAAAAGCGGGACCTGACTATTCCCAAAGCACATCACTAATCCGCTAGTGTGGACGCTCCATTACGTGGCTATTGTTGGCACGGCCGCATAATTATAGGCGAATTTGAATTTGGAATCTTATCGATTCTGTTTTCTATTGTTCGAGGTTGAAAGTTCGTTACGTGATGTTACTTTTGGAGTATCGATGACTTTTTCTATTACGGGTAATGTGACGACAGTATTTAAAAAGTCCGCATTTACAACTCCTGCGGCTTTACCTGTATTCTATTGTAGGTATTTATAAATCATTATGTCATACAATCAAAGGAAAAAATCCGCGTTTATTGTTCGTAATCATACTGTACTGCAGTGTTACCTACTACTGAACAAACCAAATACACTAAAAAATTCTTAAAAATAATTCGATTTATTCCACAAAATAATGTATTGAATTCATTTGTAAATAATGCGGAACTTCAACGTTTTACACTAGGCGAAGTTAGGTATCCCTACGCTAAGATACGAGACTTGACTTGTCGATAGTTGAATTTAAACTATCATGACACATCTTAACACTAAAATAAAGTTAAAATATTAAACTCGCGCATAGGTAAATGATTAGGGTCGATTAGTCTTTACGGATTTTCATGGACTAATTACCGATATCTGAGTTCTGGACGATGTGCTATTACGGAATATTTTAAATTGAATGAACTGAAATTATATTCAATAATTGTATCTACTCCAGGCACTATCTGAAAAGTTTTTTTTTTTAATTCTTGTCTAAATTAAATCTCTTTTGTTACAGATGACTACGACTCTCGTTCATCCAACACCGCCTCTCCGCGTCGAGCATCCTCCCCCAACTCTGAAATAGGCTACAAACCCTTCCTGTACGAGCGCAAAACACCCCCCACTTCCCCCCTTCTCACCCCCAATTACCCCCTGGAATACACACAAAACGCTAGCAGAAAGAAGCGATCCAGAGCCGCCTTCTCTCACGCTCAGGTCTATGAGCTTGAGAAAAGATTCAGCCAGCAGAGATACCTATCCGGGCCTGAAAGAGCGGACTTAGCAGTCAGTCTCAAACTAACAGAGACCCAAGTCAAAATTTGGTTCCAAAACAGAAGGTACAAGACTAAGAGAAAGCAGTTACAGATGCAGGAAAATGGTATGTTAGCCGCAGCGGCAGCCGCCGCGAATCACGCCAGAAAAGTGGCCGTCAAAGTACTCGTCAATAACAACGGGCAGCCGAGTCTGCCAGATCTAAAGCATTACCCTCCCGTGATGGGCAAGATAAATCCGTTCGCGCCGTCTCTGCTGGACGGATCGCCGGTCTTAAAACACTTTGCTGGCGTTTACGGCGTCGATTTCACTAAAAACCCTGAGTACAAAGCGTTGCTACAAGAATCTTACAACCAAGCCGTTTTACAGTCGCTCTACGGTTCGCATTTAGGGGTAAATTACCCGAACTTACCCCTATCTTATATGTATTACCCCGGCCACCCCGCTTTTGGTATGCCAACACATGAAGACAGAGAAAGAGAAGAGAGAGGAGAGCATTCAAGGGAGGATAAGGACAAAAAACCTCATGTCGAGAATGAAAACAGCAATGAAAGTATGGCGAGTAATATTGAGATAGAGAATTGAATGTTTAGATTTACATGATTGGATGTTGTTTTATGCGTTGGCTCTAAAATTACGGAGGAATTTATTGATGACACATGTATATGATACAGGAAGTAATGAACGACTGAGCAAAAATAGTAGCCCTTCTTTTTCAGTTAAAAGAAAAAGCGTACTTGCATTCGATTGACAATTACTTCTTCAGAATGGCCAGTTAGATATCGTGTTTGTTTTAAATAGAGGTCCTCAGAAATATAATTTAGATTTAATCAAGCTACATAGGGAATTGCTTCAAAGAGACAAAAAAGGCTCAGTGGCGGTAAAGAAATGGACGACACTTTGAGTCAGTTTTCTGTGGAGCTCGAATAAAAAAAAAGAACTTGTCTTAAGGCCAAGTTTTGTTGTAGAATAATACCACTATAATAGTTTAGCTATATCTTGAATGTTACACCAAAGATGGAAAAGTAACCAAAGTGGCACTAGTTATATTGTTAAAGTTTAGTTTATTTTAATTGTAATATTGTAAATAGTTTAGTGTAAGTGGTTCGAGTAAATGTTGTAGTCGGGCACGTTTGTAAATACATAGTACAAAAGTTTAATAAAAGTGCAATACAGTTTAATCTTTGTTTTCATTACACAATTTACTGCGTCTCCCATGATAATTACATTATTTAGGTATTTTGAGCATATCTTCCTTAGCTCATATGAAGATTAGCTTTATGTAGTGTAGATTAGTATCTAATCTACGTATGAAGTTTCGGTATTACAGTAGATAAGTAATCATTCGGTCGCAGTTTCTTTACTATTTATTCGGAAATGTGATTATTATCCAGGGAATTTACGTACCCAAAGTAAAGGTACGTATATGTAAATGTAATCTGTGTTTTCCAAATGCGAACGAATGATTTCATCCAAGTCCATCAATTATTATTTATTTTTTATTTTATTTACTGGCGGAATTTATTGTATAAACTTAATCCAAATTATGAAATTTATGAAATAAACACACAAATAAAGATATCTTATCTAAAATAAAAACTAATAATCTAAATAGAAAAGCTAAAAATACATTTAATAAAAATACTTACCTACCAAAAAAAAAAAAAACCTTATAAAAATAATACCCCGTCGAGCAGGTCAGGTCGGCATGGACCCCATGACGCTGGCGGCGTTCCCTCTTTGGATCGCAATGCTTATCCTTTGGGAAAAATAGGCGCCAGTTCTGGGGTCCCCAAAAGCGTGGATCAACTGAGATTATTTTATTTATTATATCTATCTATCGTGTAGTTCGTGTCAGAATTAGAATTATCGTAAGGGTGCCAATTACTGACACAATCCCAATAATCGACATTTACAATCATAATGCCATAGCAATTCAATTGACAGCAGGGTGGGACTTATCATGTCGAGTATGGGTGTTTACGATAGGAACTAACTATTTTTGCTATCATTAATGTACTGCAGTGTTATCACAGAACAACTCTCTGTGAGTGTTATTCACTAAGGAAACCGCCTTGCTAACAGCGCTGTGTCAGCGCTGCGGCAGCGTCGAGCCTAAAAATGGTATTCACTACAGTAGAGGCATCGTAAGAAGTCGTTTTTGACGTTTGTTTGCACATGAAGTTCTGTAAAAATTTGACAGTTGGTATAATGGAGCAAATGTCAAACTTCATTGTTGCCTGAATGGAATAGTGATGTTACTGCTGTTGCTGCAATTTACCGATACGTCAATCGAAATAAATAAGTAAACCTTTTTTTATGGAGGTACGAATAATTGCTATAATAGTAGGTACGCACATATTTTCTAAAAGTTTGTCATGGTTTCGACAGGTCCTCGCGAGCCCGTGTGCCCGGTGGATACGCGGCTTTACAGACTGTGTGGAACTTGACAACCAGATAAATGTCATAATTGTTATTCGATTCAATGTATTTATTCACATAAGCTAGTATTTACACCAAATCACTTACTAGTTACATCATAAAAATAAATAAAAGATTAAAATTATGTTAAAATCCCAGTCTGTTCAGAATGAGAAAAATGTTATTTTTGTCTTTCCGTTCAAATTTGCCCGAGCCTGATTTATATTACGATCAGTTGCCATTTTAAAATCATATTAGTTCCCCTTTCTGTGGCCCTTTATCTCATTCTGCACAGACTATTAATCAATAAATAGAAGATTTTTCGCGATTTCTTGGTTGCCTCCAAAGTGAAAGTTGCTCTCTTGCTCCACGAACCAGATGCCACCTAATCGTCGTTGGCTTAATTTATTGTTAAATTTATCGTTAATTTATTGTTAAAATAATAGTAAGCACATAATAATTACTAATTCAATTATAAAATCACGTATAATTTTATTTTTCGTAGAATAATAATTTATATACCACTACATTATTTATCACCTAGATGTGCTCTGATTTTAATAAATGGTTTTAGTGAGTTTATATACTGTATATACGGCATTTCTCTATTTGGCATATCTACATTGCACTCTGAGCTAGCAGCACGCAACTTTGCCAACGTGGGTTGGGAGTGGTTTGCTATGAATTTTGCTTATAGAGGTCACGTCCTATAAAACATCTTACCTAAATGCGACTTTACGTCATTATGACGTCACCGGCTCCAAAGTTTCGCTGCCTGCTAATGATTCTAAGTAAGATTACCAAACACTTTTTTAATTCGGATTACCTAACACTTTTTTAATTAAACTTTTTCAATGGCAAGTACCAGGGTCGCGTTTTATAAAGTTACAATTTACAATTTCGCTGTTTGCCTCTCTTTCTAGCCAATATGTGCGTGCGTTAGAGAGGCAAACAGCGAAATTGTAAATTGTAACTTTATAAAACGCGACCCAGATCTAACGCCCTTTCGCACTTGACTGAAAATTTTACGACGGTAAAATCGAGCGTTTCACAACACTATTGTGAGCTGTCAAAAACGACTTCTTACGATGCCGCTACTATAATGCACTTTAAACGACACTAGCGCTCGGCGACGAATGCGGCGTGAGCTGGAACTACACTGCGTCGAGATTTACCCCTACAGTTCGACGACGAGCTGTTCTATGTAAGTGAATACCGTTTTTCGCAGCGCTGCGCTCTACGTCGAAGTGAAGGCTGTCTCGTCGTCGAGCTCGTTGACGAACGCAGCGTCGAATGTGTGAATAAGAGAATAGCATAGCTGGTTCAATTCTCAAAAAAAAGATATTTGATGGAAACAACAACGTGTTCGGAAAAATGTAGATTTCCAGTTCAAATTTCTGAGAATTATCTTCTATGAAGGTGAATCGACCCACGTGTGCGTCGGTGGCAGTGAATATGTTAAGAAAATAGACGCACAGTAGGTGTGAGACGTGTAGGTAGCTCCATACCATTAGCTGCCGCGGCGTGACGCGGGCTTATTTTCTATCCGTCTCGCTCGCGGAACGAGCTTTATACACGGAACGAACGGGATAGCAATAACGCGGCGGCGGCTCATGGTACGGCGACAGTACTGAAGGTTGAGTGTAGGTAAACCAGAGATCGGACAAATGTGCGTCATTGTTCGCAATAATATGGACATGACTACAAAGTTGATTGAATAATTAATCATTTGATCATTTGACACTCTTAACTATGAAAAGCACCGCCTACATGTTCTCTGCTTTGCCCGAAGGTTGACTGGTAGAGAATGCTTCATAGCATTAAGTCCGCCTTTTGTACATTTTTTTTCCTTTTGTGCAATAAAGTTTTAAATAAATAAATAAATAAAAGCTTCGTAAATAGAAACTTTAAAGCTTCAAAATTAAATTACAAGAAATTATTCATTATTCATTCATTTAATCAACTTTGGAGTCATGTCCACATTATTGCGAACAATGACGCACATTTGTCCGATCTCTGGTAATAACTTATAAAAAACGTCTCGATCGCTTTTACGTTTTCATCGTCACTTGTATGAACTCGACGATGAAAACGGTAACGCGATTGAGACGTTTTTCATTAGTTATTTCATCACACTTGCTGTCTAAGCACGCCATTGCTTGCATGCAGAGCGGGAGTAATAGAAAAGTGAAATTCCCTAGGGAGTAATATAAATTTCAGAACGTCATTTATGATATTTTGTCTTAAAACTTATTTTTTTATGGGCAAGTGTGATGAAAAACATTGTATGCATCACGGTCGGTAAGCGGAATACTAACTCGAGTCATTAAAAGCCCTCCTACGGCGTCGGGCTTCTAAAACTCTCGTTAGTAATTCCGTACTTACCTCCCTTGATGCACAATGTGCTATTACCTACACTCGGCCATCTGACTCACGACAGTGATCGCTCCCATCGTCCTAACAGCCCGGCCACGACATTGGTCTAAGGCGACCAGCGGCGAGAGAATCCATGAGTTGGAGCGGGATGCCGATACGGGTACGAGAGGGAGCACCATACGTTTTCCGCTAAGCCGGTCGCCTTAGACCGATGTCGTGGCCGCGGCGTAATGACTGCCATTCCCAGCGTTGTTTACGCTCGCACATTTGGTTTGACTCCACACTTTATGGTCTTACATTACGTTACTTTACTTTTTATGCAATTGCAACAGTGTGAAGTGATTCTTGTTTTATGAGTATGATTAAAAAGTCGGTCATTTAAATCTTTCGTAATTCAGCAAACAGAAGCGGACGAATAAAAATGTTGACTATCAAGAAACCAGGCAGGTTTCTAATATACCTAGATATTTTCCCACTACTATGTTAACATATTTATGATGGTGAAAAAGTTCACCTAATTACTCACCTACGGATAGCTAGACCTACGGGACGCGCACTGTTATAATTATATTTAGGTGTTAGTGCTTAGGTAAATAGTTTTAAACTTGAACGTTACTATTTCTTAAGTATTTATATCAGACTACTCTATAACATAACATGAAAAAAAAATCAAATCGGAGTCTGGCTGTTGGATACGAATCCTTCTAAGTTGAAAGTATCTCAATAAAAATGAATTATCAAAAGTAATTTGTAAATCCAGTGTTAAATAAGCCAGTGCTTGGCAGTAAATAT
>JALPQI010011792.1:0-40080 GCA_025490895.1 Thaumatotibia leucotreta
GTTCCGTTTTTGCCATTTTGGCTACGGAACCCTAAAAATGGAAAAATGTCTTATTAGGGTACCCTCCCTACAACTGAAATGAGGAGTGACTTTTTCATTTCGACCCTATATGATAGTGATATATGTATCGATAAGGGCATACAAAATAGTACATCGTACGATACACGCGCAAAAACGAAATTCGTAACTCGTGTTGATTGCCTCTATGCCAGTAATTACACGTTTTTATTAGCTTTACTTGTAGTATGTATGTATCTTAATTTGACACACTCCCTGTCTTTGATTAGGATGAAACTTTGTACACGCTCTAAGTTCTGATGACAATACATGACTAGCTGATTTATTTTGACCTAATTGAGCTTCCCTTAAACTAATTAAGGTAAATAAAATACACTCAGGACGACTAATATCGATCGATCGGCAACAGATCAAGTATTCGAATATTCGGTAATTTGGTATTTCTTATTTCGAGATATTCCAACAATTTTTATAATATAATAGAAGGTTAAATATCGTCGGTTGACAACTAAAACTCACTAAGTAACAAATACCTACTTGAAATAAAGCTCGTATGAGAGCTCTGATTCAATATTGAGATACGACTTTGCTAATAGTGACAGTTTTTATAGTGAGTTTTGCTTTTCAGCCGACGATATGTAGGTAGGTAAAATTACGTTTTTTGCATATTTACGTCAAATATTTTTAAAACACGGGATATACTGCCGCATTCAACAAAGGTAACTAGGGGTTATCACCATGCAGGTATAGTAACTGTCTGCTTGGTACATTTTGAGAAACTTTGTTTTACTAGGGTGTAGGTACCA
Organism: Thaumatotibia leucotreta; assembly: GCA_025490895.1. NCBI lineage: Eukaryota > Metazoa > Arthropoda > Insecta > Lepidoptera > Tortricidae > Thaumatotibia > Thaumatotibia leucotreta. Next base: position 825 of record JALPQI010011792.1, read on the forward strand.
GTATCGTAAAAAGTCCAAAATTAGTTTTATATATTATTCATTGGTGAGGAATGCGAAGTAAAACTAAGCATTTGTTGCTGTAAAGTGTCTAAATTATATTTTTTTTAGTTATAAAAAACATTCGAATACCTCATATCTTATTATTCGAATATTAAAATGGAACATACAAATTGTGAGCCCTAGCTACAAGATACAAATTAAAGGGTAGTTGACTAAATATAATGTTGAGTTATAAAAATACATATTCAAATACTTCATTTCATACCTTATTATTCGAATATTAAAATGGACCTAATATTCGTTTTTCGAATTTTCGAAGTTTTCGAATTGAGCCCTAGCTGTAAGGTACAAATTAAAGGGTAATAAAGTGTCTAAATCTAATACAGGTCTCATTATTCGAATATTAAATTGGAACGGATATTCGAAATTTTCCAATATTCGAATTGCAAGTCCTAGTTACAAGGTACAAATAAAAGGATAGTAAAGTGTCTAAATTTAATATTTTAAAAACAGTCGAATACCTCATGTATTATTATTCGAATATTAAAATGTACCGAATATTCGAAGTTTCCGAATATTCGAATTTCGAATGGACCGAACATACGAATTGCAAGCCCTAGCTACAAGGTACAAATGAAAGGGTACCTCTCGAGTTCTCGCCTACGAATTTTTCGAACAGGCCTTGGAATCCTCCCGCGTTCGGGCCTGCAACCAGACGGAACATCTGTACCCCTATCATGTCCTATATTCTTACGTAATACCTACGGTACGTGGGCTTGTATATCGGTATCGATTTTTAAGTTGTAGACTTATATGATGGTCGTGCAACGCTCTATTGGGAGCGACCTATCGTCACAGACAGGACTATTGCAGCCAATAAGCCTGATATTGTGCTGATAGATCGATCGCAGCGCCGGGCTGTGCTCGTCGACGTCACCATCCCCCATGATGAGAATCTCGTGAAGGCCGAGAAGGACAAGTCCAGTAAGTACCTAGACTTGGCCCACGAGATAACCGCCATGTGGGATGTTGACGCGATAGTATGTCGCCGCTAGACGTCTCGTTTTTATTATAAAAACCGGCCAAGAGCATGTCGGGTTGTCTGCCCGTAATATGTGTTCCGTAGTTATTCAAAAACGGCTGGGATTATGTTCGAAATAGTTTTCATTTAAAGTATTATATAAGCTATACCGAGCTAAGCTGCGGACAGACAGACGGACATAGCTAAACTATAAGGGTTCCTAGTTTACTACGGAACCCTAATAAAAAAGGGACGGATAATCTATATCGTCGCGAGATACTGTCGTTTTACCTAACTACTAACTCTACTGGAAGCGTTGTTTTATTCTTACGGCAGATGTCGCTAGGTGAACCGGATATATACATAGATAAACCGCGCTTTGCGACAAAACCGTGATATATCGGTAACATAGATTGGATGAGTTATCATAGTTTTGTAGCAGAAAAGCGAAATTACGAACTAATTAATGAACGTTACTTTTTCGTTGACAAAAATGTATAGGAATCAGGTAACAAAAAAGGAAATTTTTCCTTTTGGGAAACGGTGAATTTTGCTTAGATGTATCAGCCTACCAAATTTATCGATATTGAAGACGTGATCCAAATGTAAAAAAAAATGAGAACTATAAATATAATTAAACGATTAAATTCACGTGTATTTAGTCACTACGTGCCACATGTTTCGGAGAGACTATGTCTCCATTATCATTAACAGTCAAAGGCAAAACACGGTGTATATTGCAATATTTGCAATCGGGAGAGCAAAGAGCTCTTTTATCGGTTCGAACATCCTGCAAAATTGCAAAAATAAGAAGCACCCTAGTGTATATATTATAAAAATGCTCAAAAATATGTCCCAGTGCACTTTAATTCTGTATAATAAGAACGTCGTAAAAGAAAGCTGACATGAGTGTGAATGGGCTTACAGTAGAAGATGCCCAGGATCGCGTAAAGTGGAGGAAATGTAGCAGGAAAGCGGACCCTGGCAAAGGCCGGGATAACGCTAGGTAGAAGAGGAGGAATAAGAACGTCGTAACATATTTATAAGAGGATTTTTTCAATAATTGATTGTAACTAGAGCTTTCAATTAGAATATTCGAAAACTTCAGTCCACTTTAATATTCGAATAATAAGACATGAGGTATTCGAATGTCGATATAACAAAAAAAATGTTAAATTTAGAATAAGAGGATTTGTTACGTATTTTTGCACTTGACGGTACAGAAGAGTTCGTTCGTTTAACTATATTTATAGGTATTACGTCTAACGATAGTTTAAAATTTAATTTTTGAGTACTGCTCAAATAGAAAATAGACGAGAAACTGCGACCATATATAACATGGACGTCTAACGCCAGTTCAAAAATGCCCCCAAAAACAATTGTTCAATTGTGCCAAGATGGACAGGACATAGCGTTTTTCTTAACACTGCGCATATTTCGGCGCAAAATCTTAACAAATATATAAAGAATATAGCCAATCAAAACTTTGATGAAGCAATCACAACTATTTTTAAATGGCGTTTTAAGTTTTTATAGGTTTACATTGTAATTTATTGCCGTGATGCATTGACGAGGGTGTGACATTTGTCAACTAAAATTCAGCACCGTTTTTGAAAGGCAATTTAGTATGGCGTGCGGCTTCCATGTTTTATTTATTCGTAGACGAGCAATGATGGGCCACTTGTTGCGACACGACATGTTAATAAAAACCATCATAGAAGGAAAAATTTAAGAAGGGAAGAGGTAGACCACGGAGATGCTATAAGACACCAATCAAGAAAGGTGCATGTCGTGTCGTACAAGGTCATATGGCAGAGGGCCTGGAGAATGCTTAAAAGGCACTGGTCTCATCGCGAGCTACTAAGCTATGGACAGTCAAGTGCAAAAATAAGTATCGAAAGAATTCGTTCATAAATATGTTACGACGTTCTTATTACACAGAATTAGAGTTCACTGGGACATATTTTTGAACGTTTTTGTATACCCCTTATTTTGTCTTCGACTGAACTATCGGCTATAAACACGAACAAAAGATACGCACTCCCGTGTAAATAAAAGTGTTTATAGCCGATAGTTCATAGCTTAGTAGCTCGGGGTGAGACTAGTGCCTCATCGACAAGAACGGAGCTATTAAAAACAATGTGCCCATGAGGAAAGGAAAAATTTTAACAGCGGATTTCTGACCAAATTTGAAGTTAAAGATGTCGTGTGAAGTTTACCGGATTCCGTCTATTTTAAGAGATTTTTTAAAACCGTTTTTGACTGCTGATAAACGCATTTTAGAAAACGATTTTGTTACTGTGCTGTCTTAGTCTTGTCACATTTAATTGACACACATCAAATGGACAAAAAAAACCTTTAATTACCTGGCATAAATAAAAACTTAATTTTTTGCGATGGTTTAAGGAATTTTTTTTTTTATGTAGTGGTGAGTTCAAAAATTTTTTTGGAGGTTTGATCAAAACTCATTTAATTCTTTTTACTTCTTTTAGCCTCAGGAATACACTGTTAATTTTTTTCCCATTCTTCATGGGCAATGAATTGTATATGATGACGTTGATGGGTGATGTACGTACTAATAATGCTCAAATATTGTTAAGAATTTATTTAGCACCAAGATCCTTACCTCTTTTATCGCTGGCGCTTTGCGTAATGGGTGCTACTTGCTCCTGAAGAGTAAGAAGCTCTGGCAGCATTGGTGAGTCGATCCAGAGACCCTGGGCGTCGAGCTCGAAATGGTACCTGTTTTACAACTTTATGTTATAGCTGGTCTACTCATATACTGTTCACCATGTTCTGGCTGAATGCTTTGTGTATACAGCGGCAAGACATGTTTGGCATTAGGTTGGAGGAGGAAGAACTCAGGGACTCAGACACAAAGTTCATAGAGTCATCATAGTGGACACATTACTCCGCTTGCCCAACGGATTGACGATCGCAGTAATGTGTCCACTATGATGACGCTGCTGCCCATCATCAATCTTGTAGAATGGTCAGTGACACTTCAATCCCTTAGTCGACTCTTACGACACCCGCAGGAGGAGTTGGAGTGCTGACGAATGTATTCTTACTGCTGTCACCACACGGCAAATACAATACTTAGTTTACTAAAGACAAATTGTACAATACTGAAACAAACTTTTCAGAGCCTAATGCTAAAGGAACTTGGGCTATTCAGAACTCACCCGCACAACTGGAGGCTGACATGTCGCCAGAGACATTCGCTCTCCTCTTGCATGGCCCCTTCTATCCATTCTTGTCGGATTGGTTCACTGTCGGAACCGGTGTTCACACTAAAAGCAAACAAAAATTTTAGAGAATAGTCGGAGTTTTCTGGTGGTAGGACCTCGTGCAGGGTCCGCCCGGAAAGCTACCATTGTCTTACCGGTTAACCTGCCGCTAATTAGCAGTCAAAGCTGTTAAATTGAAAAGAAATGAAAATAGTTCAATCATCAAAATAGTACTGGTCGTTTTTGAGACTGGAGCTCTATTTATTACAAGTTACAAGCTTTTGATAACAGGGATCCTGATTTAATAATCCACAGCTGCAAGTATTTGTATACACATGGAATTATTTGGTTTATCCAAATAACGAAATCCTATCAGTTGTTGCAATATAACCTTATCTGTACAATTGAAGATAGAATTTACCTGACCCCCTCCTCCCTTACTACTTTGTATTAGAATGTTAATGTAGAGATAGTAATACATATTTTCGAGCATTGTTTGCGGTCCTAACCTATTAAGTTAGGTTATGACCTAAGTAAGTTCAAGTGTGGCCAGATACAGCTCAGCACCTTATGTTTGGGACACTAAAATTCAATAGATTGTTTGATTTCATATGTGTACATATTCTAAATAGAGATATCATATACCAAAGAACAAACAAGACCAAATTCAGCAACATTCAATAATGTGTTATTTCTAGATATTGTATACCATCTGTCTGCACACACAGGGTGTTTTTCCCAATAAAAACTATCCTATATCCTTTCTCAGGTACCAAACTATACCATATCAAATTTCAACACAATTTGTCCAGCGGGTTTAACATTGAAGAGTTAACACAGTTTTTTTCGCATTTATAATATTAGTAAGTATTCCATTCTTAAAGTGAGTAATATTAATATATATTAAGGAATACTGTATTACTGTTTCTATACATATAACTACCTATCTGTAGAATTCTGTACATGTTACTTAATATAGGTTATGTACCTATTTTATTAGAATGAGATTTAGGTACCTACTTTATCACCTATTGTATTTAAAATGTTTGATTGAACGAATGATAATTAGAGCTAAAAGCAATAAACAGCTGCTGGATAAGAATAAAATTCCACAGTACTCTTTATGAAAATTATAAGTTTACTACTCTGTGGTAAAAAATGGTGCATATCTGAGCATGAATAATTGTTTTTTAATGCACATATACAACTGCCTTGAGTATATATGTAAGTAGTGAAGTATGTTATGTACGTAAACAAGCCTTATTGTTATCCAATACGTGAGTAAATACGTTCGTTTTGACTCTTGATTGAGCTATAAATTGAATGCGTTTCGAGGTCAAGCCTTCATACCTTGCAAGGAATTAGAACAAAATATGTTAAGAAATGGAGTTATAATATAAATAATGGCGGGAAAACACTTACTTGTAGAAGGAAAAGCTGCAAACAACGTCATACTCCAAGTTGCAACCTTCCACTACACACTTTTGAGCAGTCATTATGGACTACCTAGATACAACCTAAAATGGTACCCACTATATCACATTGTAATAAGACTATAAACCTAATGAAATAATAACATTGCGAACCCAAACTAACTTTCAAACAAACTAATTTGATGGATCTTTAGAAAATTATCAATCAAATGTCGAAAATGACGTGCTGTCACGAAAAGTCGAAATTTTAACAAATGCGTCAAACGCCTGCCATGAAATGGTGATGTAATTTTTTCCATGGCAATGCTAGCAACACTTAGCGTGCCTGTAGTATCGAATAATCGGCATGCAGGAGTAATCGAATCGACTCAATAAATCACGCGAAAAGTCTCGATTCACGATTGTTGAAAATAATATTTGTCTTCGTTCGAAAGTAAATAAATAAAGATAAAAAAAAAATTAAAAGACCTGCATTTATATCACTTATTCCATTTTTAACTTACATTTGACCAAATTTTGTAAAATTTTTGTCATATTTTATTATAAATTTTCTACAAATCGTAGAAGACGATCTTGTTGTCAATCTGTCCAGGTTTCATTTCACATGTTTCCCATCTATCAACTTAAGGTACGATGACAAAACGGTGACGATACGGAACAGTGATGCATCATGTTTTTAAAGCCATAAAATTGCTCAAAATACGCAACAACGTGAACGTTTAGTTTGAGAGCATAAGTCAAAAATGTTATGGATTTAGTACGACACGATTTCGTGCCGTCATCGTTTTTCAATGGCCTACATGCCTTGTGTGACGGATAAGATGCGTCATTCGGATATCGCATCATCCATCCATTCATTCCATTGTGTGTACCTATAACAAGTTGTCTCTTATAACAGGCTTATATCAGATATTTTTTTATTGAAGGAAGTACCTTTTGTTTAATATCACGCGTCGGGTCGGATTATTAATTGGAAATTAAGATTAAAAGAAAATAAATGTTTTTTATACTTTTTAGCCGAAATCGAAACTAATCAAAATGTAAAGAACTAAATAAAGTCATGCTGGAGACGGGGACCCTGACCGACTCTTGGGAGCAGTCGGGTCCACCTAAAGCTGCTCTGTGTACTTATTATATTTAAAATACTGTATTGGTAAAACACCTTTGTTGGGTACAGTCCGCAAAAAAGTGTTCTACCACTTCTTGACTTTATTAGTGTCCCTGACCATTCGTTTAAAATGAATGGTGATGAGCAGCAGCACCATCATACACTACTGCAATTGCCAATACGCTTGCCCAGCGATTGTGGGCATTTACCTCCTAATGCGTCTATACGCATATTTAAATAGTTAATGGGAGAGGCCTACTTATGTCGAGCATAGGACTGAGATAGGCTGATGGTGATGAGGTGAGTGAATAGAGCCGAAAAGTGGTAGAAGACGTTTTTTGTTGACTGTACTTGTTGATATAGCAGCAATAGAAATACATTGTCTGTGAAAAGTGGTAAAACGACAATACTTAATTTACTTTAAATGCCATACTGGATGAAAGTGTCTTCTAGATTAAATTGACTTCACTGAAAATCAGCGTCACGTAGAGAGTTTCATCAGAAGGATCCATTGCCGCACATCATGCTGAGTGACACCGTTAAGCGCAATTCACTGTTCACGTGTTTTTAATGTTAATGTATCCAAGCAAATTTTTGTTTTCTGCTAATAATCATTTTTTATTCTTATTCTTATAAATGGTAGACCATTAAATCGTATTAATAATAGTAACGCTACAATCTAAAAATAATGAATCTAAGTACGAAAAGCTAATATTTAATTTACAATTATGTTTGCAACGTTTGTGTTTGAGTAGCAACGATTTATGTTTAAGATTTTACGGTATATAAATCAAAGAATATAATGCTCTATATTACAACAGACGATATTCTGATATTTCTTATATAAATGGAACAGAGAAATCTATTGGATTTATATTGGGATTCGATTATCGACAACTCGTGATACTATAATGTTGCAAGATTAAAAATAATACCATAGACAGGCTTCGGTCGATTTTGATTTTCTTTTCTTCAATTATTGCCAAAGACTGTGGCTATCTAATGTCTAAACATACAAGGGAGGCATGAAATGAGTTATTATTAAAGTAAGTGAAATCCTGATTATTTATTACATTGTTTTAGAAATTAAAAGCTTTATATTCAAAAATTTTTTTTTTACGATTTGCTAATGCAGTAGCATAAACAATCTTAAATTATGTAACTTCCGGTCGCATTATTCAACAATGTTTTCAACATGCTGTTTAAACCTAAGTTTTGATTCTTAAATTACTGTTAAACACAGTAAATATTTTTTCAAGTAATAATTAAGTTTGTCAATGTCATTCAAGTCAATTTGCATTTTGGCTTATTCATTGAAGTCAGTCAGTGTCACATTGACATGATTGACATAATGACAAAAAAAATCACAACACAGTTTTGACACCATCCATTTCTTTTATTTAAGTTTGTTATCTGTTCTGTTACTGTGTATTTCTGCTCTTTGTACTTATGCAAACTTTTGGAATAAATTTCTTTATTATTATTATAATGTCGTCTGCATAGTTTATTTATTTACATTCACAATGGCAAAATTGTCCAGAACCACAACCAGTACAGAAGCCAATGAAGCCATCCATTACATAAGTCCGGGCAGAGGGCGATAGCACTACTTCATCGAGTTTAGGCTAACCTAATAACCTCAGGTTGAAGGTTTAAGGTGTAGTTCAGTGGTTCACATCGCATTTTGCACGGATGTAAGACCTACGTTGTAGGTACCTATACCACTACACACTAGATGCCATCGAAGAGGGGAAACTACTAGAAAAAAATCTGCAGATTTTTAATCAATGCTGATATTGAAGATCTAGAATACCCTGAAGATTTTGTGAACAGATGAATCAACGACGATCGTGACACAATAACGGTTCGCACTGAACGAGCATTCTTCCGAAGAAATTGCGGTCCCGGCCTCTGCATGTTTCGGTACTTAAAGGTCCAAAACCAAGAAAGACAAAGGGAATCTTCTTTGAATGCGTAGTTGAGAAGCAATGCTACGACACTACAGGTGTAGTGAGAAATTACTTGCCTTCGGAAACATTCTTAAACACATGCTGTTTCAGGCAGTGTCACCGAGTCTGACTGAAGTAGCATGACAGCTAATACTGTCAGTCTCAGTGAGATAGACTGAAACAGCATGACGTTGACGAACGTTTCCGAAGGCAAGTAATTTCTCACTACATCTGTACGGCATTGTATATAAGAAATTTTTTGAAGGAAGAGCTATGCAAAAAAAATACATAGAGCATATGAGTTATGAGTTGGTGTTTTAGCTGGATGACCATAGTTTTCCAACATGATAGCTGTCCAGCTCACTCCAGTTCAGGATGTGTGACAATGGTTGAATGTTAAATTGTTGAAAAAGTAAAAAAAATACATTTGATATAATTCCGTTATTTTAATTTATAGATCTATCCTAAAACAAAGCCAATCTGAGTAGATTGTAAAAAGAATGATTAGCAAAAATATGAACCTATAGCTCACTCTTTATTTTATTACACATATTATAGTTTGTGTGACTAACTTTCATAACCAGTGATCGGTTTTTTGGATTCCCCCTAGCGGGATTTCGCGTATAAAAAAATTACGGGTGTGACTATAAAATTTTATTTAACACTATTGTATTATACACACAAGAGCATACTTTATGAAACAGAAATATCTCAATATAATTAAAGTTGACCTGGTATCTAGACGATGGGACCCTAGGAGGTGACGTGGATACCGTACTGTCCGATTTGTCTCTTATCAAAACTAATTTTGAAAATATTGGTTTAGAACTAAATTATAGTAAATGCGAACTCTTTATTCAAAAGACTTCCTATAGTTTGACTGTTTTAAAATCCAAATTTGATTGTCTGACTCCTGGTATAAAAATAGTAGACAAATATTCACTTTGCCTCCTGGGTTCTCCTATTTTTGAAGAATCCTTTCCCGATTATATTTCTAACTCGATTTCTAAATTCCAAAATCACGCAAATCGTCTACTCGAAATTAGCCCTCATTATAGCCGATGGGCAAATGTGTGTAGCGTATGTCTGAAGTACTGCGAGGTAATGGATGATAGTGGTATATTGTAATGAAGTATGTAATATCGTGTATTTTAAAATGTACAGTGCTTTAGTTTACACTGTCATACTGTATATTTTTTGTTTGAATAAATAATAATAATAATAATTATGCTCTTGCGATTCTTAAGTTTTGTCTTTTTGTCCCTAAATTGACATACGTGCTCCGTTGCTGTCCGTTCTGGAAAAATATTAATTTATTAACACCTTTAGACGACTTAATCAAAATTACCATAGAAAAAATTCTAAATATTCAGCTAACGGAGCGTTCCTGGTCCCAAGCATCCCTCCCTATTCGGTATGGGGGTTTAGGGATACGAAAAATTTCATGTGTGGCTTCTCCTGCATTTTTGGCATCCGTCCACAGCACGTCTGATCTCACAGGAAAGATCCTAAGGGCTCTGCCTATTAACTGTGAGACTGCGGGTTTGGAGGACGCCAAAAATGCATTCAAAATTGCTTGCCCTTCTAAAAATTTTCCTGACAACCTAAAATCGCAAAGGAGCTGGGACAATGTGTATTGTGATCTAACATACAATTCTCTTCTAAACAGCTCTGCTGGTCCGGATCGTGCGAGACTTTTAGCGGTCGGAACCCGGGAAGCTGGTTACTGGCTGCATGCCCATCCTTCGGCTAGTACTGGTACTTTCCTGGATCCGGCCTCTCTTAGGCTCGCAACCGGCCTGAGACTCGGGGCCGCGGTATGTACCCCTCACTTATGCTGTTGTGGCACAGACGTGGACCGACTGGGACACCACGGACTAAGTTGTCAAAAAAGCGCAGGCCGTATTTCCAGACATGCGACGCTTAACGACATAATCCGCAGGTCTCTTGCCACGATCAACGTACCTGCTCTTCTTGAGCCTACTGGTATTATTAGGGATGATGGTAAGAGACCTGATGGTGTGTCTTTGGTTCTTTGGAGCTTGGGACGGATGTTGGTATGGGATGCTACTTGCGTAGATACCCTGGCACCGTCCCATCTTCAACGAACTACGTTTAAGGCAGCCGCTGCGGCTGAAAATGCCGAATTTTTAAAACGTAATAAATATAAGGGCCTCGGCAAAGAGTACGATTTTGTACCGTTTGGCGTAGAAACTTTAGGTTCTTGGGGTCCCAGCGCACGCAAATTGTTTGCTGAGATCGCGAAACGTCTGGTTGATGTAACTAAAGACCGAAGAGCTGGCGGCTTCCTCGCACAACGCATCAGTATTGCGATACAGCGAGGAAATGCCGCCAGCATCCTCGGTACAATGCCACAAGGGCCAATCTTAGATATAGGTTAGGTTAAGTAGATTAGTTAGATTTAATCTATGTACATAAATTGTAGTTTTGAAAATAAATATATAAAAAAAAAAAAAAAATAAAGTTTATTTTTCAAGTTACTATAGTCTCGTCCTGCCCGTCATATAAAGTTTGAGCTATTGAAATTCAAACCTAATGACTTTGAAAATATAGTCGCTTTTCTTTTGTTCTACATTTTACATAAAGATCAATAATTTTGAGTGTAACCTCAACCTAAACGAGCTATACATTAATTATTTGCCAAAAATTTAATATGTCCTTTATAAATCACATTGGGCACGACGAGGATAGGAGACCCGCCGGGTGAATCCAAAAAACCGATCACTGTTCATAATCATAACACAATTAGTGGGATGTCAATGCTCAGGAACACATCTGATAAGTAGGATTTTAGCAGCAGAGGAGGGTGGACAAATTGGCCTATTGACCAATAAGGACATGCGATATGTCATTGGATAGCTTATTCAAAATTCTAAAACTTTTATTATCGCTTTTATTATTTTATTCTATTCATTAATCTGAGATTATGGCAGATAATCCCAAATCTGTGTGAAAAAAGTTACCGCTGCATAAATATAGTTCAATGATTTGATACGTTACTATGTACCTTTTTTGATACTTAGTTCTTATATTGCTTTAGACTATGAAGGTTTACTTACTGTGTATGATTTTGTGTCACATTTTTGTTTTTTATGTCTTTTCAGATGTTTTCATGTGTCATTTTGGTTCTGCTAATGGATTTTTAATTTTTCCATTGCTAATATTCTGGTTTTCTTATCGGTTTCTGCAAACTGTCGCGGGGCACTTCGCGACTTATTGCGATATTGAGTTGTTTTCTTATGTGTATTTATAACAAAACGTTAAAAAACCGTTGTATAGAACTTAAGCCCTATACATACCAGTAAAAAAATCTTATTGATCGGATGTTTTTATTTTGCCATAAGTTTTTACACACAATAATTTGAGATTTCCTGCCATACAAAAAGTGAAAAACATTTCAAATGACATATGGCTCGTCATTATTGTTTTTTAGGCCAGCGTCCATACAAAAATGTCTAAACGATGACTAAGATTTATCCCCTCGATTCCCGACTTGTGAAGTCTCCATAACGTTTCGACTCAAATGTACCGTCAGGAGCCGAAAGATTAATCATCTGAACTCCAAGACTACTAAAGTGGTTGTGTGTTGGTGTGCCGACCACGCCTGTAAGCCCTGCAACTATGGTCAAAGCATATGTCCTGCCGGCAGATTTGTATAAAGACAAAATATTGGTGTTGCCGCATAGGCCATCAGAGAAAAGACACATATTATTGTTTTTAATTACTCATTATACTATTTTTTTTTTTAAGTCTTACATAAAAAAATAGGGCACCTACTTGCCAGATGATTGCCAGTACAAAAAAAACGTAAAAGGTAATAAGATGATATACACCAAAAATAAATTAGAACTTACACATTTAATCCTTACACTACCATTACAATTATCCTTACATTCTATAGATATTACATTAGACTTTTTGTCATCATAGTCACAAGTAACGCCATCCATAATGGTGTAATAATAACTAATAGTCGGCAGCGGTGTTGGCCAGGTAGTCCCTTCGGCCGATGTTGGAAGCCTGCTTGTTCTGTACCGCCTCCAGTTTCGGACATTCTGAAAACAATAGTTATTTATTATACAAAATTGAGCCACGAGCGTAGTGAGTGGTTCAAAAACTGGAATCTTGAGCATTGCGATGGTCTCAAGGCACGAGAGTTGAACAAACTTTGCCGCAAAGTGTAATACAATTTTTTTCCCCTCACTATCGCGATGATTACAAATCTCTTCCAATTGTAAATTAAGTTAAAGAAACCATTTAAAACTGAATGTCGAAACGTATCGTAGAGAAGAGTAAAGTTACTCCTGCTTACTAAGTCACCCATGATAATTGAACAATTTAACATGTGAGCTCCGATTGCGCATGTTTACTACGGTCGTACAGATCCACTTATACTAGGCAGTAGTAGGCCATAGGAATTAGAGCATGGTCAAATTACTTTATTCACATGCGTATAAAAACAATTTTTACACCCTCGCATTAAAGGATAAATGAGCGCTTTACGAGCTAGTGAGGGGAAAAGTAAATTGTACAGGCAAGTTGACAGTTTGTATTGTATTGTATTCTGGTCATTGTTCCGCAACTCGACATCAAACGTGCCTATTTTACGTGGTCCCAACGCTAGCCCAGGGTGCTTACACAAGTTGCCAATCGCTAACGCTTAATCGTCAATCGTAAACGAAAGGTCTGTCTTTGTCGCACTAATATGAAAGTGACAGAGAGGGAAAACTACGATACGCTACTAAGCGTTAGCGATTGGCAACTTGGATAAGCATCCAATACTTGTTGGGGACGTAAAGTACGTGTGAATATCAAATAATATTTTGGACACAAGTTTTTTGAAAAACTGGTACGAGCTGAGAATTGAACGAACGACCGCTGCGTATCAGCCGTGCGTTTTACCGCTCGACCACAAGGGCTTTCTGACATTTTGTCATGTATCACTTACATGTTTGTATATGGACTTAGTAGTAATAAAGTTGTGACAACCCTAGCCCAGAAGTGAATAATCAAAAAGTGAAGGGTCCACGGAAAAACATGTTTAGTCAATTCAAATTTCAGAAGAAAAAACAACCTTAGCTTTGAGAAGAACGAGACTAAGCTTCGGCTTATAACGTTCGTAAGAACCAAAAATGTCTAAAAAACGAATTTCACGTGTCATTTCTCCAATGCAGTGAGTTCCGGACTATTTATCTGGTCTATTTTGAAGAGAAAGGTGAGAGCAATTAAACATGCTAGTATAAATGCAATGGAGAAAGCGATCGTATTCCACGGGCACATACTACTACCACTGGATCACAAACGTGCTGCGAGCAAATATTTTTTTACCATTTGAAGATCATAGTCAAGGCAAAAGGTAGTCATAAAATAAATCTTGCTACATCTTACACCAATCGACCTAGGTTTCCATGGTAAGCTCAATTAAGGCTTGTGATGTGGGTACTAGGCGACGATATATACAATATATAAATACTTACATATATAGACAGCCATGACCAAAGAACAAAAATTTGTGAGAAATAAATACACAAATAATGCCCTCGCCAGGATTCGAACCCGAACCTCCAGCTTCGTAGGCAGGGTCACTACCAACTAGGCTACGGATGCTGACAAAATCATATTGACTAAAAGTAAATTTAATCACAACATATAATATTTTCTCTTATTTTTTCTTGAGTAAATTGTTGCAACAAAAAAATCGCCGTCCTTTGAAATTGGTAACACTTCATATCGTTCACCCTGTATATTATCCTACCTGTAATCCTGTGGCCCAAACCGCCGCAATACGAGCAACCTTGCCCGTCCGGCGCTGGTACATCTGGCTCCCCTATCATGTCCAGTAAGAATGATGGCACCTGGTTGGATGGAGAATTTTGGAAATTAAAAATCTGATTATAAATCACTCCATAACAGCATTCCTTGCGTAGTTTTAAAGACCTAACGAGAAACAGACAGAAGACAGCGAGAAACGATTTCGTTTAGGTAATACTATGTCATACAAATAGTAGTCAATGATATTTTTAGCTTAGAGAGTACAACAATGTGTGCTCTCCAAGCTGAAAATGGTCCCGAGCAAGTAGGATCAGACCCACACACATACACACACGCACACACATACAGACACGCACACACATACAAATACACTGCATGCATTCCTTAATATTTCTTTTTTAGCACAGATGGTGTACTTTTTAGGCTCTAGTGCGAGAAGTGGGTAATTTTACGTCAGGTCCAAAACTTCGTAGGGCCATCTGTACTAAAAAACATACATATATACATTTACATTTACACATTTTTTTTCATTCACATAATCAACCTATTCTTTAAAAAAAAATCAACCTATTTTAGTCACCTGCTGGACATAAGTAAGGTAGGTAGGGGCTTGTCCATTAATCACGTCATACGTTTTTGGCCTATTTTGGACCCCTCCCTCCCCAAGGTGATATTTGGTGATATTTTCAAGATAAGCCAATATGACGTGTAATTTATAACCAACGATTTTTTTATAACACTTGTATCACATCTGGTTATACAGGGTGCTCGCGAGCATTCCAAAAGATTTTAATGCTGAATTCCTGACCATATTTAGAGTCTTTAATGTTATATAAAATTTCCTGGATTCGGCTTGGTTCTAGAGATAATTAACCTTTTTTCGAAATAAGTTTTTCAACTCATCGTAACTCGTCATAAAACTTTTTTTTTATTACAAAGCTACCACAATGTGTTTTAATATTACGACACTTTTTGCCTGGCATTCAAAAAATAAGAATATACTTGTCCCTAAAAATAATAAGTTAAGAAATGAATTTTAAAAAAATGTTGTTATGATAAAAAGTATTGGAAATGTTTTTTTTTTTTTTAATCTAGTTTTTTTAAGGAACCTTTGTCTGAAAAAACATGTCGGCTCCGTTAGGCCTCTTCATTTTAACAATAAATATGAGATTACAATAGCTAATATAAAAACTAATATAGAAAAAGAGAACAACTAACGACCATAATTATTTTCGAGCGCCCCAGACGCCCCACCAATCCGGCCACACCTCTGTGGAAGTAGCTAGAAAGCTCGACATATTTTTAGCTGCTATGGTAGAGACACGAAGGCACTACACTACAACCAAGAATAGCACCATAATAGCCACTGCCACAAAGGCGTACCCAGATCCATGAAGCCCCGAAACACTTGAAGAACCCCTAACGAATATAATATCTACCAGGTCAATTTACATTTAAAAAGGTGTAGACAAATTTAGCTGCATTTGATGTAGGTTCTGCCAATATTGCCTGGAATATCCCAACATCAAAGTTGGAGAAACCCCAGGTCTTATATAGCTGCTCCCTTTTATCTCGAGTCTTGACACATTCCATCAAAAAGTGATGCACATCGTCGACAGCATCGCATTCTTGGCAGTTAGGCGATCCTGTCTTTTTCATTAAATGTGCAAACTTATTCGTGGGTACGTGTCCGGACCGAAGCCTGTGGGCGCGGACGATATCTGTCCGGCCGAGTTCTCCTTCCCACCAAGGTATCCGGGGGGGTTCGCACTGTATGGTCTTGTACCAGATACCTTTATCTCTGGATCTGAGGTTAAAATATTCCTTCCAATGACCATACAGTACGCCTTTATACCGAGCATCAACCTCTGAAAAATCCGGAGCAACATCAAGCACAGCTCCGACAGAGGTTGCCGTCGCAGCTAGAATTGGAAATGTTAAAAAGTATTCAAAAAGACTAAAAAGAAGAATTTTTTTTTGTGGAATTTTACATTAGGTCTCATAATATTTTTTGTCTATTTTGATGTCTAGAATGCATAGAATTATTAAAATCTTTCGCAATGCTCACGAGCACCGTGTATTGCTGTTCAACAAAGAGTAACAATAAAAAAGTGCCCTATTGTTTTACCTACCTTTTGTCCCGCCTCTCTGAGCAAATGTGCTAAATCTTTTAGCACGCTGCTTTCAGCCGCTCGGCCGAGCAGCGTCGTTGCCACCCCCTCGCCGCCCGCACGACCTAAAAAAAGTTAAAAAAAAATTTTTATTGAAAAAGTTTTAAGGTCGATTCACAATTTGACAGTGACTCCCACACTAGGCTAGGCCTGTATCGTGGAAATCAAAAACATTGAGAGATTGCCTGTAACAATTCAGCATATTAACAAAGTGCATGCACTCTTAAAGTAACTATTAAATAAGTACACTAAAATAGAGTGATTTTAATAATTTTATATTCTATGATCGCTAAGATCAGATAAATGCCAAACATATTTACATTAAAATTTATATTTGTGTGTGATGAACATGAAAGTGAGTGTAAGGATGTGAATGTGTGTGTAGGATTAGAATTATGTAAGATGAATGCACGAATATCCCTCTATAAGAATGTAAGACTGCAATAGAGGGTTAAGTTCAATTAAATCAAAAACTAACACAAAAAATCATCATCATCATCATCATGTCAGCCGAAAGTCTGCTGAACATAGGCCCCCAAAGATTGCCACAATGACCGGTTCTGCGCCACCCGCATCCAGCGGCCTCACTTCCATCCCTTCCGACTCTTACGACACCTACGAGAAGAGTTGGGGTGGTGATATTTATTTATTTATTTATTTACGAGTATTGTTCAAATCAGTTACACATTACACAGCATATTACTGCGATCGCCAATCCGCTTGCCCAGCGTGGCGATTATGGGCATTTACCTCCTAATGCGTCACTCGTATACGCATAGTTGATAGGAGGGGCCTACGTCCAGCAGTGGACATAACATAGGCTGATGATAATGACTGCCGTGGCCACATAGCGTAGTAAGTATCCTATAGTGACCAACTAGTTATTACGACTAGATATATCTCGTTTACCTACAGTTTCGACAATTTACGACAAAAAGCTAATCAGTTTGTTTACTAACACTTAAACTGTATACTATCTCGACTTTCAGACTTGTTTTTAGTTCAAATCGATAAAAAGATACATGACCTTATTAAAATAAATATTTTAGTGCTAACTTTATACTCTGTTCTACCGTTTAAGAAGATAGTCGTGTAACTAGTTAGTGCGTCTCAACATCTAAAATACGATCCGAAAAACCACCCAATCATAGTTTAGTAAGTACTATTAGAGTATCAGAGTTATTTCTTTAAAAATCGACCTAGTCCCACGGTAAGCTCAATCAAGGCTTGTGATGTGGGTACACATGATGGTACACATTGTGTACCAAGCGACGATATACGTAGATATGTAACGTATTTACGTACGTAATACGTATCTATCTATAGATACGTATTGATACTTAGATACATAGACAGCCACGACCAAAGGAACAAATGTTTGTGATAAATAAATAAATACACAAATAATGCCCTCGCCAGGATTCGAACCCGGAATCTCCAGCTTCGTAGGCAGGGTTACTACGAACTAGGCTACGGAGGCTGACATTCTTTACATTCAACTAATTGAAACCCTAGGCAACTGGGAGACCATTTGAAAGTGAGTGAAGTGAAGTTAGTAAGGAAAATGATTCTTCGCATAATATGCGAAGGATCATTTTATATTATCTTTAATATTATTGTAATAACTCAATGGCGACTCTACTCTATGCCAAATATTGAAATTTAAGCTCTATGTCGTATTATAGGCATCATTTCAAAAAAATATATTAAGAAAGTACACATCGAGTGGTCTACGCGTCACGCGTCGTACCCGACGTAAACGTCACTTTAAAATTAAACTATTTTTTTTTTATAAATATCCACTCAGTTTCTCAAAGGTTAGCTGGAAGAAATCCCTTATAGGGATAAGTTCGCCTTTATACCTATATCTTTGTATAATTGTGTTATAACATGTTTGGTGTACAATAAATTGATTTACTACTACTAAACCTAAAATATACCTGTACTTGTAACACTGTATATCTGTTATTCTACTGTTATTATCGTGTGCAATAAATAGTATTGTATTGTATTGTAATATAATGACATAGGGCTTAAATTTCAATATTTACCATGAAGCCGCGTCACTGTAGAGTTGTTATAATGTGCGAAGATCTTTATACACTACATTTGTACATGTTTCTTTACAGACATGAAGATCCTAGGAGTATTTCTACTATGTGTAGCGGCAACTATTGCTTCGGATTGCACCGTATGTCTCCACGGATACTGCCATGTTATGTCACTCATTTATGGGAATTTCAACAGGTATGTACAGATGTAAAGTAGAGGCATCGTAAGAAGTCGTTTTTGACAGCTCACAATAGTGTTGTGAAACGCTCGATTTTATCGTCGTAAAATTTTCAGTCAAGTGCGAAAGGGCGTTAGATCTGGTAGGTACTTGCCATTAAAAAAGTGTTAGGTAATCCGAATATCCGAATTAAAAAAGTGTTTGGTAATCTTACTTAGAATCATTAGCAGGCATCGAAATTTTGGTGCCGGAGACGTCATATAGAGAAATGCTGTATATACAGTATATAAACTCACTAAAACCATGTATTAAAATCAGAGCACATCTAGGTGATAAATAACGTAGTGGTACATAAATTATTGTTGTACGAAAAATAAAATTATAGGTACGTGATTTTACAACAATTTTGACATTTATCGGTTTGTCAAGTTCAACACAGTCTGTAGAGCTGCGTATCCACCGGGCACACGGGCTGACGAAATTGAGTTAAGTATACCGTTCGACTGCAAATTTCCTGTTCTATCGAACGCTGTATATAAAATATTGATATCTAGAAAAAAATGTCGAATACGTTAACAAAAACTTTGCCATGTTATTAGGTTTCTACTTTTTTTATTAACGTATGTAAAGGTTTCCAAAAATCATAGCCAATATTTTAACGTAAGTACGAATTTGTAAGTACAGAACATGTCTTTCCTAATGTACTCACTATATTTTTATAAACGTCACTGCTGTAAGCGCCGTCTGCATTGTATGGCTCATAAGCAATTCGGTTTCAATTTGTGAGTTACACTAAATTCCGAATTTCCACTTTTGATGATTTTCATTGGTTTGAACGTATCTCCAAATTTTTTTGAAAATATTTAACGTAAGCACCAGCCATTTCCTGAACTATAATTGTGGTCGCAGTTAGTAACTGTCTATCAAATAGACCTCTCGAAAATAAAACAAACAAGATAAACATCATTTCAATAGGATAATTAACTAAAAAGATACATCTTACTTTATAAATGTCCATTTCGTTTTATGGCCCTCCTGAAAAGTCGTCATTTGGTGGTTACATTAATTCATATTACAACTGACGATATGTGCGTACCTACTATTATAGAAATTATTCGTACCTCCATAAAAAAAAGGTTTACTTATTTATTTCGATTGACGTATCGGTAAATTGCAGCAACAGTAGTAACATCACTATTCCGTACAGGCAACAATGAAGTTTGACATTTGCTCCATTATACTATCTGTGAACATTTACAGAACTTCATGTGCAAACAAACGTCAAAAACGACTTCTTACGATGCCTCTACTTTAGTGCAAGATCCTTTCTCTTCGGCTTTTCACGGAAACGCCCGAATTAATCTCCCTGTCTCAAT
Source organism: Thaumatotibia leucotreta (assembly GCA_025490895.1). Classification (NCBI taxonomy): domain Eukaryota; kingdom Metazoa; phylum Arthropoda; class Insecta; order Lepidoptera; family Tortricidae; genus Thaumatotibia; species Thaumatotibia leucotreta. The sequence continues at coordinate 21,136 of JALPQI010011792.1, forward strand.
TACCTTCAGTGTAATATAATATATACTGAAGTTCATTGTGACAGCAATATGAATTCGGATGTTTCCGTGAAAAGCCGAAGAGAAAGGCGTTTTCACTACATCTGTACGGTAGTTTTCACTGAAATGTGTAAAACCAACAATATTCGGTTATTTTGAATTGGAATCGCAAGGAATATTAATCAAAAACAAAACAAAAAGTGGTCAACTTTTTGACCGTTTTTTTCACATAATTTTCTATACTGTATAAAGGTGTGTAGTATCATCATCATTAGCCTATGATAGTCCACTGCTGGACGTAGGCCTCTCCTATTAACTATGCGTATAAGACGCATTAGGAGGTAAATGCCCATAATCGCCACGCTGGGCAAGCGGATTGGCGATCGCAGTAATGTGTCCACTATGATGACGCTGCTGCCCATCATCAATCTTTTATCAAATAATGGTCAGTGACATTTCAATCCCTCAGTCGACTCTTACGACACCCGCAGGAGGAGTTGGGGTGGTGACAAATGTATTCTAACTGCCGTCACCACACGGCTAATGTGTGTAGTATACCACGAAACAAATGTTTATGATAAACCCGCAAATAAATGCCCTCGCCTGTATTCGAACCCTGAACCTCTAGCTTTGTAACCGGGGTAGCAACTAGGCTACAGAGGCTGACTTATGAGATAGTACATCTGAAGTTCTAAACTTAGAATAAATATTTAGGTACTTTATATTTTATTACAGGCTTCGTTCAGGCAGAATGGTCGTCGACTACAAATCAAACATCATATATCTATGCAACGATGGGATCGACATAATACATATCGACACACAAACTATAACCTCAGTACCTATGGAAGCTCCGGGACATCATATTGGAATAGATCACGACACAGGGGCCGTATATTATTACAGAAACAGAAAATTTAAAAACATCTACAAATATCAACTGAAAAATAACCAAACTGAAGTGATACAGCTCGTAATAAATAAACCGCCTTTAAACTTATTTGTACATAATAGTACTATATACTTTAACACGCATAAAGAGAATGGTAACGAGTTTGAAAAAGGAATTAATTATCTTAACGGATCAACAGTTGAAAGTGTGAAAGCATTTGAAAATATAACAGTAAATGATGTAAAAATCGACAAATTTGGAAGCTTTTATGTTAACACAGGTAAAGAAGTATATAGGCTTAAATATGATGAAGAAATACCTGTTTTATTCGCCAATGGAACTTTTTTAGTAAGCGAAGATAAAACTGGTGAAGTATACTTTTATGAGACGATTAAGAAACTGTTCTATAAAGTGGATTTAAACACTGATACATTGATAAATATTGGTGCCTATTCTCAAGATGGCCGCCCGAAAATGCAAGAATTCTGGTTCGATAGAGATAATAATGTTATTATAAAAGATAATTGGTCTGTAATGTATTATAAGAAGAAACCTAGTTCGGCACAGTGCGTTTTTGAGTTTCAGGAAGACAGGAATAGAACTAGAATAAGTAAAATAACGTCAAGAAAATAATAGTATCTAGGTAAACAAGTAGATACACAATAAATACCTGTACGTCCGATGCGATGCACGTAGTTTTCAATGTCCTCTGGCATATCGTAGTTTATTACATGCTGTATATTGGCGAAATCCAGACCTGTAGACAATAAAAATAATATACAGGGTGTAATCGTTAAGCGTGGCCAGGCCATAATTCCGTAAATATAACAGCTATCAGAAAACTTCCAACTGATATCGAAAGTGCGTTACCCAACGAGTAAAATTGCATTAATAACTTTTTCTAAATAGATGGAGTAATATTGAACATACTAAGTTAAAAAGCTCCCATACATTTAGTATGACGACTAGCCTTAAAAGATGTCGGGTGTCATAACAGATAAAACTGTTAGAGATTTGTAATTTGTACGAATTCATTGTAATAAAATAATAATACTACCGTTAATTAAATATCTAATGTAACATTTATTCTTAAATAAAAAAATATTCGTATTAATTAAACTAGTCTTTGAATGAACGGTTACAGTCAAGTGCAAAAATAAGTATCGAAAGAATCCGTTCATAAAAATATGTTACGACGTTCTTATTACACAGAATTAGAGTGCACTGGGACATATTTTTGAACGTTTTTGTATACCCCTTATTTTGTCTTCGACTGTACGTACTAAATGTATGGAAGGGTTTGAAGTTAATATTTGGGATATTTCTGATTTTATTTCAAAAAAGTTATTAGTATAATTTTATTCGTTGGGTAACGTAATTTCGATATCAGTTAAAAGTTTTCTGATATCTGTCATATTGACCGAATTATGGCCTGCAAACACTTATCGATTACACCCTGTATATTTACTCGAACTTGCAATGAAATGTTGACAATACGACAAAACGGTGAATTGGACCAGGAAGTACAATGTCGCTGGTTCGATGACTGAACTTGATATGTTATGGCATTTCATATCTAGTTTCCAGTCCTAGGACTGAAAAGTAACGGAAGTAACCTGCTTTAAAAAGTAAAATCTCCCGCATCAATTTACAAAGTGGCAGAACATTTATTTATTTACTTCACTTACAACTATTGGCATTTTACCGTAATAAAAATACAGATATAATTTCAAAGATCAAATTTCCTCAAACAGTTTAAAAAAATACGTGTAGGTACTTTAGTGTATTTTTTGTAATGTTGTAGATTCGTTTCGTTCATTTACTTACTCGTAATTTGTGTGCAATCTCACAGTGATTCGTATCGTTGTATCTCTTTTATTATACCTACGTTGTCTGCTAAGTTTGGGTTCCTGGCTTCTGCAGGAATGCAATATTAATAGTACTGTGAGACTGTGACGTACTGTAATGTACTATAATGTATGGTGTTGGTATATGACATCTAATATTTATAATTTATATAGTTTTAAGTAGTGTGACTACTGGGGAAAAATAAAAAGTACAATAATGAATCAAAATATTTAGTTAATAAATCATTTGATTTGTGTTTTCGCAATACGTTCAGTTATATGTCTATAAAAGGTATCCAAGAAATAATAGCGTGATTTTACGTGCGTGCGTGCATGTGTGTGTGTGTGGCTGTGTGTGTGTGTGTGTGTGTGTGTGTGTGTGTGTGTGTGTGTGTGTGTGTGTGTGTGTGTGTGTGTGGGTGTGTGTGTGTGGCTGAGTGTGTGTGTGTGTGGCTGAGTGTGTGTGTGTGTGGCTGAGTGTGTGTGTGTGTGCGGTGTGTGCGCGTGTGTGTGTGTGTGTGTGTGTGTGTGTGTGTGTGTGTGTGTGTGTGTGTGTGTGCATGTGTGTGTGTGTGTGTGTTTACCTTTGCTGGCGACGTCCGTGGCGACTAGCACGTCTTTTTCTCCCCGCCGGAACGCGTCCACGGCTCTAGAACGTTCCTCCTGGTCTTTTCCACCGTGGATGGCTACTGCTTCGACACCTGAAACCGTAATATAGCGAATAACGATACGATAGAGACTTGTTTTTGTTGTTATTCTGTCACGTGACCCAGGGGACAAATCTGGCTTAGTTTAGACAAGAAAGCATGCTGCACGCTTTTTACTAGCATGGTAAGTGGGTTACCCACTATGGAAAGGCCACATGCGTAATGGAAATTGGAAAGCTTATTTGATTAATTCGCTTGAGATTATAGGTTCATAGATGATATAGTCAAGTTCATACGTTTTTGTTTATTGTTTTAGGAAAAGGTGTACATCTTATTAAGTTGTAAATATACATACCTACCTATACCATTTTTCAGTTGAAAGTAAAAAATAAGTTAAACAAATATGGCTGACTTTCCATAGCATTTGACGTATTTTACACATCGTGGAAACACGTTTGGAGAATAATTAATAATTATACGCTAATACTAATAAATATCAATCATTTTTACAAAGAATGTAAGTGAACTTCAGGTTTAAGGTTTTAAGTTAGTAATAAAACCAAGATTGTGTCCTACGTACGATTATGAAGTAATAAAAGTTTGCAGGTTTATTTACCTTTATTTAACTTTCAAATGACCAAGTGACCAATGATAAAATTGATAAACTTACTATGGGCGGATTATCGTAAAATAAATGGCATTTTTTTGTTCTTACCTTTAAGCAGCAGATATTCGTGGATAGCATCCACGTCCTGTTTCCTCTCAGCGAAGACCAGGACAGGGGGAGGAGTTTTCTGCAAGCATTGCAGCAGATGCACTGTGCGGGCTTCTGCCTTCACTGGCTCTAGTTCCTGAGGCGATTGATAATGGTCGTTTTTAGTAATGCTGCAAATTAAAAAAAAAACCGGCCAAGTGCGAGTCGGACTCGCGCGCGAAGGGTTCCATTGAAGGTACCATTGTCATTATCATTTTTGTTACGATGTCGTGACAATAAATTAGTTAGTAATTAGTTAATAGTTTGTAATTAGTTAAGTTCACATATTGTCATGGCATGTTCCAATAAAGTCTGCATCTATCTATCTATCATTAAAAAATATAGTTAAATCAACCTGCCTCAAAAACTATAGGAGATAATTTAATCAAACCAAAAATCGTTGATAGAGTTTATTAATACGCATAACATTTTTTTTAATGTATACCACGTAGTTTAAAAAATAGAGGGGGAGGGACACATTTTTCAGACTTTGACAGCTGATATCTCGAAAACGGTTCGCTTAAATGTGATATATAAACCTTTATATCATTTTCAAAGACCTTTCTATTGATACCTCACACGCTTATATACATCTAAAAAAAAATCCCTCAGTTACATGTATGGAGGGCCCCAACCCCAATTATTTTTTTTTACAATATAGAGTCATAATTTTGTAGCGGTCCATATAACACATATTCTAACCAAATTTGATCACTGTAGCATTTATAGTTTCCAAGTAAATCGGCTGTGACAGACGGACATGACGAATCTATAAGGGTTCCGTTTTTGCCATTTTGGCTACGGAACCCTAAAAAAATGGGTTCAACCAATTGCACCAAGAAGACCCTATCTTCAGACCACGACTTGGTGCCGCCAGGCACGGAATCTCAGGGTTATACCCGTTCTAATACAAAAAAGATATTTGAAAATCGGTTCAAGATTCTTGGAGATATCGAGACATACATCTATCTTGAACTTATTGGACACAGTGTATACCACAAATATGTTTTCTACCCTCCAGCCGGCAAACAGCACTTTGCCGGCCGCTGCGTTAAACTAAGTTGCCGCCTGCCGACTCCGATGAGCAGAAAAATAGTATACACACCTCGGCCGTTAAATGGGAAAGCCTCGGATCACTTGTTTGTCGGCCTCGACATTTCCCACTTAAACAGCCTTGGCATGTAATCTATTACCTGCCGCACGTTCAGAGAGGCCGCCCCGGCGCGACCCACGTTGACTGTCACTGGTTTCACAAGCGCCGATCTGAAAAATTACTAAATATAAGTCTGTGCGGAAAATTAAGGCGTCTGGCAGCCAGATATGTCCATATATCTCACGTGCCTTAACTTTCCGAAAAATCTAAGATTTACATTAGGTGTGGCCGGTGTGGGACAATATAATCACGAAAAAAACTGACTTCAACTCATTTCTCCAAGATCCCATCATCAGACCTCGACGAGACCATTTCGGGGTTGCCTGGACGATTAACCCTTAAATAGGCAATGTTTGTCACAATGAACACAGTCTCCGACTTACGTTATGTATGTATTTTTTTTAAGACATAATTTTCTACTCTACACAATGGCGAGGAGGCTAGACTAGAACGAACGATTTTTTTTAAATTTGCCAATTTAAAGGCTAAAAAAATATTCAAATCGGTTCACGATTCTCAAAGACATCGAGTAACATACATACAAAAAATCCGTCGAATTGAAAACCTTGATTGGGTATACTCGTATTTAGTATAATTAACATTAATTAGTGTTAATTATAACATTGAAGCACGGGGAGGCGAGGGGGTGAGGAAGAAGAGGCGCGGAGTAACAGTAGAGCCGATTTATTGTACACTGGTTACAACTTAGGCGAACTCACTAGATCTAGGTAACCTAACTTTGGGTAGGGGGAGATGTACCTATGCCTAGTGAGGGAACACATTAGTGGTCAAACCAAGGTTGGGTCACAAAGCGTGCTAAGACATAGTCTCTACTGCTGCGCAAATAAACCTCGGTCGCATGCCGAGGGTCATGATTCTCGGGGAGACAAACGATAGCGCGATCTAACTCGCCGACGGCGCCATCTCTGGGGCGCCCGGTGTAAACTACAGTACTGCAGTAGTGCAGCTCGTGGCAACGTCGCAGTGTTTGCGCTTGCATTGCGCGTACCTGCGCGCCTTCATGGCTTGCCGTTGTGTGTCGCTAGTAGGGTGGTGTTACAACATTATATAATAATTAATTATGTTAGTAGTATGTACCTGGCAAAGTTCTGAATCTTCCTTGGCATGGTTGCACTGAACAGCAAAGTTTGCCGCTGGCCGGTGAAATACGAGAATATAGTCCTCACGTCTTCTTCGAAACCCATGTCTATCATGCGATCTGCTTCGTCCATGCAGAGGTAGCGGCACACGTTTAGACGGACCTAGGGTGAAATAATACATTGTGCAACAAGGGACGTAGAGGGTTCCTGCCTTTTGGCTGCGAGGTTAGGTGGGATCATGAAAATATGCGAAAGATATGTCTTTCAGTAGGAAAGTTATCTTTTGAAATGAAATTTTGCGTTATGTCGATTGGGATTATTTATTGAATTATTAGACACTTTTTTAATATTCATTTTTACATATAATATAGTGATATAAAAATGTCATTTTTATATCACTATATTCGGCAAATTTACTTACGGAGATAATTTAGGGAACCAGTAATTACCTGCACGATTTAATCTTTTATCCAAATCATACTAATTAAACGACAAAGATTTGTTGAATAGCTTTGACTGTCAGTCGTTCATTATAAAATAGTATGTACATTACGATACAAGTGCGAAAAAAGCACGAAACGACGGGGATAAATTAAAGCACGACCGAAGGAAGTGCTTTAAATCGACACGAGTTACGAATTTCGTTTTCGCAAGTGTATTGTACGACGTTTTTCAGAACATATGGCCCTCCGAAGATTTCGGCCTGACGTAAGATTAACCACTTCTCGCACTAGCGCATAAAAAAGCGCCACCTGTATTCTGTACTGAAAAATACATTTTATAATGATGACAGTAGTCCGTAGTCCCCTACATTTAGAACCCTACATCTGTGTTGTTTAATCAGTATAAATTGGATAAAATATTCAAAATACGTGTAGGTTATAGGACTTTACTTAAAGTTGGAGTTGAAAAATATCATAAGTTTTAATACAATTTTGTATAACTACATTAGCAAACAAGAGCTACCCATTAATTACCTCAAACAGACCCACAGAATCTTTGCAACCCTCACTAGAAAGAATTACGCTACCCACTAAGACACAACTAAGATCTAATTTCTCAAGCAATACCAAGCATAAAATCACGTCTATCCTCTTTTAGGAAGTTTCAAAATCAGACAACGAAATATTTATTTGTATTTAGTTTTTCTTTCAACCATAATTTGCAATACTGCACGTTGATAACGATGACTACATGATATTATCGTGAGAATATCACGAACGAACATGGGCCAATCAACTTTTCGATCGACATATTTTCTATCTGCTGTTACTTTTCATGAACTTACAAATGTACGTCAATTAATACTATACACATTTACAATGAAAAACATTTGGAACCTAAATGTATCGATGTGAACTTGTGTGGGGCCTAACGCATGTACAATTTATAATCATTTTTTCTAGCAAACTTGATAAAATTGTCATCTGCGTTACGGGACAAAATAGTGTCGATCGAAAAGTTGAGTGGCCTACATATCGTCGGCTGACAAGCAAAACTCACAATAAAAACTGTCACTACTCTTAGCAACCTCTTATGTCAGTATTGAATCAGAACTGAGATACGATCTCTATTTCAAGTAGGTATTTGTTACTTAGTGAGTTTTGGTTGTCAACCGACGAATTATCAAACTGTAGATAAAGCTAACACTTACCATTTTCTTATCGAGCATGTCCATGAGTCTCCCAGGCGTGGCTACCATAATGTGGACACCCCGTTGGACCACCTCCATACATTCTGATACTGCGACACCTGTCAAAAAATCGCTAGTGTGATTGGGTACATAAACTCTGTCTAACAATCTCTGACAGTAAAACAAAATGGCCAATTCAAATTTTCTATTGACATGTTAGTCATTGCGCCTACATTTTTTGAATTTGCGATAGTTTTATTAATAAAATACTTTTTTTACGTAACGCATTCGAATCACCAAAAAATATCTTTTTTTTTTCAGATTTGACCAAAACTCACATAATACATATACCCTTTCTTGCTTCTTTTAGTCTTATGGGCGCCTTGTATATTATTTTTTCTCAAACTTACTACGGAATGTTTAAGTTACCTACTTATATTACTTTAAATTAAACTCTGAAATACTACGAAATGAAATAATACTCATGTGCTAAGATGATATGTAAAGAGATTTCATATATTTATATCACCCCTAGACTAGACCTGCAAACAAACTTTCTTTTATTTTGAAACGTCAAATTGTGACACTAGGTCTTGATATTATTGGTAATATTTACAAATTAAATAGCATGGTTCGGTGAAATCAGTTTGTTTTATTTCATCGCAAGTTTGAGAAAAGCACTATACAAATCTCGGCGAGAAACAAGGTACCAGGCCAAGTAGATATATCTGGCAGAAGGAACTGAGGCCCGATAGGGATACGCGGCCAGGGACCTTGTAACCCGTCGTTTCCCGTCCGCTATAATAATGTACAGATGTAGTGCAAAATCGTCTCTCTTCGGCTTTTCACGAAAACATCCGAATTCATATTGCTGTCACAAAGAACTTCAGTATATATTGCACTGAAGGTAATTGAGACAGGGAGATTAATTCGGGCGTTTCCGTGAAAAGCCGAAGAGAAAGGATTTTGCATTACATCTGTACTATTATTTAAAGCGCGACGTTTTAAATTGCGTTCGTAGTCACCGATATTTACCTCCAATAGCTAAACAACTCCTGATCTCCGGCATGCCCGTCATTTTTAGATGCTTCACGAAATGCTGTATAATCTCGTGGGTCTGTTTAGCCAACTCTCGCGAAGGGCAGATGATGAGCCCGTAAGGACCCTCGTTTCTGTAACAAAACTACACATTATAGAGCCTGTATACTTTGACCCAAAGTAGGCTCTTAGATTGGTCGGAAAAATTTGCCGGAAGTATTTGGTAGATCAGGCCCTTATAGCACAATGGTATACCTTCCGGTCGCATAATCTTTTTCAGGCTATTCTATTCATACTTTTCGTCGCATAATTTGTATTAGCATAAATGTACTGTCGCATAGTAATTATTTCGGCATACTACTTTGTTCGCATATTAAAGTTTTGTAATAATTTAACTTGGACTAATTTATATTTGCCTTATGTATACTACGCATATTACTGTTTGGACTAATGGTTACCAGTCATAATATTTCGGAAACCATAATTTTAGTTCTCTATTTGAATAAAACACTTTTTCTTTGTTTGACATGAATTTTAAATCAATTAAGGGTCGGATTCCCGATTTTGTCGTTTTAAACCTATTTTCGAACAAAGAATTTGTTAAGTAAATATTACTCTACAAACATATTTCTTACATGAACTTATTCAGAAAGAACCCATGCAGAGGCTCCAATTGATATTATATTTTATGTTTACATGGATTTCCTAGAAATCGGCTCTAAATGTACCGAAAAATCAAAAAATTGCATATTTTTCGAGCACGAAGCAATGCATATTTTTCTTTAACAGGCATAAAATTATTATGTTAATTTAAAAGCCAGATAACTGAATTAGTGCATCAGGGCATATTCATATTTTTCCTCATAAAGACAACGAAGAAATTTAATCCTTAATTTAAAATTGCGTATATTCTCCATACAAATGGCGACACGAGTCAAAATTCTCCTTTGACTCAGATGGCGCGAGCGCCTCCTCGAGGTCGGACGCACGCCAAATCGCTCCCGTTGACAGCTCTATTTGACATTCAAAATGACATAAAATCATATACATATACGTCAAGGGATGCCAGTACTCAAAGTGTCTTCAAATAAGTAGGGAAAATCAATACGAAGAAATTCGTTCGAACTCCCTCATTTATTTAAGTTTTTTGTTATTTTTATGACCGAATACAAGAAAACTATAACAACTGATTCTAAATAAAACTCAATACTACCGAACACGTATAAGTTACATTCGCAGAAACGATTAAAAATGAAAGAAGTTTACGGATACGATTTGGTGTAATGGAGTTTATTTTCTATACTCTGGCAACAGATTACATCATTTGAAAACACATGTGTGACGGCTAGAAGTCAAAACGATAGGATGTCAATTTAGTTATGATAATAATAAGAAAGATAGAATATGTTTGTTAATATAATTATAGTAATAGGTATATTAAAAGTGATACGAGTCTTTAATGAATGGTTGATTTGTGGAATAAAATCTCTACTCACCGCCACCGCGATTTCTGCGGCCGTAAGACTTTGTAAGAAAGTATGTATATATCTTCTCAGTACATTCAATATTGAAACAAATCCTCGCGAACTACAAAGTACATACACTTTAAGCTCAGCTTTCCATTGTCAAACTGTAGCCGCACCATGATCCTACCGCATTAACACAAAAAGAACTGCCGAGGTATGGCGCCCTTCAGCCAGAAGTCTGCACTCGCAATACTTCCCTGCGGCAGCTTCGGCACGAGCTGAGCTACACATAAATAAGTTCGGAAACGTAACTTATTGATTTTTCGTTTGAAACTAGAATGATTTACATATTATACTTATATTCTCTTTCCAGGGGGCTTATGATGGTCCCGTTTTATCTATATATCGTGCTACGCCTCACTTACGCACTTACATACTTGTTAGAACCTGACGGCAATAACGACAAAAGATTAAAGACGGTAACATCATAAGCCTACAGAAATGGCACAAAAGGTACCTACCTACTAGTTATTTAGCCGTGTTTCCCTGTAAATTGCAATACATTCCTAGTTATTTATTTGTATTTTCTATATTCTTGTTATTATACGATTTCAATACATTTGTCACCATCCCAACTCCTCCTGCGGGTGTCGTAAGAGTCGACTAAGGGATTGAAGTGTCACTGACCACTATTTGATAAAATATTGATGGTGGGCAGCAGCATCATCATAGTGGACACATTACTGCGATCGCCAATCCGCTTGCCCAGTGTGGCGATTATGGGCATTTACCTCCTAATGCGTTTATAGGTACGCATAGTTGCCTACGCCCAGCAGTGGACTATCATAGTCTGATGATGATGATGATACGATTTGAATATTAGGTATGCATAAATTTATGACCACAGCTGGATACAATTTTTTCACTTTCATATCGTATATCTGCTAGCATACAAGTAAATCGTCGTCTAATAGCCAAAACTCACACTCCTCTTAGCAACCTCGTATGTCAGTATTGAATCAGATCGAAACTGAGATACGAGCTTTATTTCGAGTACGTATTTGTTATTTTAGTTAGTTTTGTTTGTCAAATGGAGAAATATTTGTATGGTATTAATATGTATCCGTGGAATGGAGTGAGCTTAATGTAGTGTTTGTAAATATTTTTTTTGGAAAGGCGCCTTATATTTATATACGATAATATAAAACTATTCACCTATTTGCAAATTTTCAAATCCGGCCGCCCTATAGGTACAATTCATGTACAATTACGACCGCCGTTCGGTTGCTAGGCGACGAAAAAAAATAACAGAGACGTCATTGGGGTATCAAATAAAATAATTATAACGTAGGACTGACTGAGACAATTTCTCTCATCTGCTCAGATGTTTCTTTTGGTAGATCAACGTTTGACATATTACTGATTGTTTCAGAGTCTATATTAAGCAGGACGTAAAAAGTGGGCAAGGAATAAATAGGTAATAGTTATATCGAAATTCCTCCGCGCGCCTCGCAAAGTTGCTGATGTATCTGCAATGTTGGCTATAATGTATCCTGATATGGATGGATGGTTACGTGAAACGTAAGTAAGATTTACATTTTTTTATAGTATACGAGTAAGTAAGTAGTATTTACTGATACATAGTTTGTGTACACAAATACCGTGTGGTGACGGAAGTAAGAATACATTTGTCACCATATTTAATACAGTGTGTCCTTAGCCATTGGACAAAGCCGAAACGTATACAATATACATACATATATGCGCTAGGGTATTTAAAACCGATATACGCACTATCGTAACAATTGATGTAGGTAGCCGTTACCTACAAATAAATTAAGAAAATTTGGATAGACTTTAAAAGCTTATCAATTCATTTTTGACCGACTTCAATAAAAGGAGGAGGTTCTTAATTCGACTGTTTTTTTTTGTTGTATGTATGTTACCTGATATCTCAGAGAATTGTGAACCGATTCTAAAATTTATTTTTGTGATGAACGTGTATATCCCCGAGATGGTTCCATTGGCCCCAAGTTGGGGTCTTATAGGTATGGCGCTTTTGGTAATTTTTATTAATTTACAAGAATTTGCATCCAGTAAGTAGGATTTGAGGAAACCTATGATGAAAACAAATCGGGGATCTTGGAGAAATCGTTTTTTTTTAATTTTTAATTTGATGATTGTTATGGTTCCGTACCACAATGAAAAAACGAAACTCTTACAGGATTACTTTCTTGTCCGTCTGTCTGTCAAGAGGTATCCTGCCTTTTCGTAGAATTTCAGTTTGCCAAATATCACTTGCCAACCAACTTTTTGCAAATGATTCACTTGGCATACCAACATTTACTAAATTATTATTTGCAAACATTCATTTGGGTGAATTTCTTTCTGTAAACTAGGTTAGGTTAGGTTGGAGTTGGAACATGATAATATGCGAAAGACACTTCTGCGTAACGTTAGTTTGCCATGTGATGATTCTGACAAATGAAACTATGGGAACAATAGTTTGGGAAGTAATAATATGCCATAAAATTTTCGGCCACACATTAGTAAATCCTGTCAAGACCATTTACCTCTGGAATGCGTGAACGTATCGAGTTTAAATTTAAATGATATACTAAGGTCTTACCGTCTATGTCTTCGTATGTTAATTTTTAATTGTTATAGAATTACCAAGTATCATTTTGTTCCAAACCTGTAATAATATGAAAAAAACTGATATGGCAGTATTGTAAGATTGTTCTAGAGAACAAAATGGCAAACATGATATTTTAAATTGTTCCATGGAGCTGACACAATTAAATAGCAAATAAAATGACTGTGCCTTTACAAATTAGAGATTAATATGTGTATGCAAACTATTTCTTATCTTGGTTTCCGTACTGGCAGTTCATAGTAAACTAATCTTGATTTTCTTATGCATTTCGTTGGCAAGCCTTTGGTAAGATTTTGGTGTGACGATTTGATGCCTAAATCCAGTAAGTATATACAAAACTACGTGGCATATTCGCACGTTATCAACTAAACTGTAAAAACAGGACCCTAAAGTAGGTACCCTACTAAGACTTCACTGTCTGTCTGTCCGTCTGTATTATTTGCAAAGTATTGACTAAAACTTAGTACCTGGTGCTCTTTGTTAGCCGTGTGGTGACGGCAGTAAGAATACATTTGTCACCACCCCAACTCCTCCTGCGGGTGTCGTAAGAGTCGACTAAGGGATTGAAGTGTCACTTACCATTATTTAATAAAAGATTGTTGATGGGCAGCAGCGTCATCATAGTGGACACATTACTGCGATCGCCAATCCGCTTGCCCAGCGTGGCGATTATGGGTATTTACCTCCTAATGCGTCTATACGCAATTACGCATAGTTAATAGGAGAGGCCTAAGTCCAGCAGTGGACTATCATACGCTGATGATGATAGTACCTGTACCTACCACAACTAGGTACCACTCATGTAGTTTTATGGGACAACTGGGAAATGTAATTACATTTTTTTCCATAATGGGACAAAGTGAAAAAGAATAGTTTTATGTTGTACTAGGTAGTACTGCACTGCAAGTAAACCAGAATAATGAGCTAGTATGTAATTATGTGGAACAAAATGAGAAGAAATATACTGATTTGTACCATGACGTCACTGTTCTATGGAACAAATGGGAATCACTTCCAATTAGTAACGGTTCAATTTAACGGAAATACAAAATAAAACACGGTGTAGACTCGATGACTAAACAAGAAAGGCATATTTGGCGTTTTTCTAAATTCGCTCACTAAGGGGTGAAAAAGAAGTTGAAAGTTTGTATGAGGTATGAATATTTTTCAGATTGCAGACTTGAAACTTTGTTTATAGACTCTTTGATACTATAAAATAATAGTGTGTTCGGCGTTTTATAAGTTAATTGATACGTAACAAGAAAAGCATATTTGGCAGTTTTCAAAATTGACCCCCAAGGGGTTAAAAAGAAGTTGAAAGTTTATTTAAGATAAAACGGTTTTGTGATTTATCATCCAATCATCCATTTTACTTCAAAACGTGATATTTCCTTACTTAGGGAAGTGGAACTGCCGATGAAGGCTAGAACGGAACTCCGGAACTCTTTGGTGTTTTGTATGTATGTAACTGGTTATGCATTTTAAGCAATGAAGATGGTCGTATAAGTTATTGTAAAATACCAGTTCTGATGGGGTATTTCCTTAGGAACTGAGGGAACTGGTCAAACCTTAGGATTGTGTATTATCATTTACAAATCAAGCATTTTCATTTATGCGTTGTAATGTATGTGGAACTGCCGATAAAGACCAGAACGGAACTCCTTAACGACACGTGTTTCACTTTTGGCAGATATTTCTGATTGATTGCGTAAGTTATGTTAGTTATGGAGCGATGGCGGTCATGCTTTTGACAAAGATCAGTTTAGATGGTAGGTCAAGTTAAGGAATTAAGGGAACTGATTAATGTAGAGTATTTATGTAAGCTACTCTGTAAAAGAGGTTTCATACTATTGTACCTTATAGTTTCGCTCTGTCCGTCTGTCTGTCCGCAACATAGCCCAGTGGCCATTAATATTAGAAATCTGCAATTTGGTACAGATATACAATATACATATTAATCATGCCGACAAAGTGGTAGAAAAAATTAGAAAAAAAAATTTTTTTTGGGTACTTCCCCAACTCGTGAAGTGTGAATGATTTTTTTTATTTGCTGTAATCCTATAGTGTGAAATATCGTTGAATAGGTCTTTGAAAAAGTAATAAGGGTCTTCAACCAAAATATTTTTCTAAAGTCAATCTTTTCGGAGATATCCGAAGAACTACGGAACCCAAGCATGGTCCGAAATGCTATTGGCTGGTGTTATACGGCTAATGCTATTGATATGAAGACGTCTTTTGATATAAATAAGCTACTCTTTAAAAGAGGTTTCATACTATTCTAACTTCTTAGGGTTTCGTAGTAAACTAGGAACCCTTATAGTTTCGCTCTCTCCGTCTGTCCGTCTGTCTGTCCGCAGCATATCTCAGTGGCCATTTATATTAGAAATCTGCAATTTGGTACAGATATACATATTAATCATGTCGTGGTAGTGGTAGAAAAAATTAGAAAAAACATTTTTATGGGGTACCTCCCCAACTGGTGAAGTGTGAATGATTTTTTTATTTGCTGTAATCCTATAGTGTGAAATATCGTTGAATAGGTCTTTGAAAAAGTAATAAGGGACTTCAACCAAAATATTTTTCTAAAGACAATCTTTTCGGAGATATCCGAAGAACTACGGAACCCAAGCATGGCCCGACATGCTATTGTCTGGTGTTTTATTACCTCAGGGGCTGCTAATGCTATTGATATGATGACGTCTTTTTAAATAAATAAGCTACTCTTTGAAAGAGGTTTCATACTATTTAGTACGCCAAACGAAGGAAACTCAGAGGAAAAAACTCGTGTATAAGCGAATTTTGGAATAGTTGTAGGGAATGGTGTTTTAAACCACATACAAAAAGTACTGGTGGTTAGGGGTGGAGCTAACGGGGGGAGGGGGGTGTAAAGGTCCTTATTTTTAATTTTTCGTAAATAACTCGTAAACCGTGGCTTATAGCCAAAAACGGTCTAGTACATAAGTAATCTACATAAAATTCTCTACAAAAAAAGTATATGCATGTTTCCTCTAGGATCAATATGTCATGAGATAAGAAAGCACGAAGATGGACACAATAGATATAAACACATTTGCTTAAGTAGGTATGGCACATACAGAATGCTCGCGAGCATTACAAAAGATTTGAATGCTCAATTCCTGACCATATTTAGAGTCTTTAATGTTACATAAAATTTTCTGGATTCGGCTTGGTTTCAGAGATAATCAACCTTTTTTTCGAAATAAGTTTTTCGACGTAACTCATAACTAAACTTCTTTTTGATTACAATGCTACCACAATGTGTTTTAATATTGCCACACCTTTTGCCTGGCAATCAAAAAATGGGAATAAACTTGACGAAATAACCAGTCCCTTAAAATAATATTAAAATTAATAATTTTAACAAATTGTTGTTATGATGAAAAGTACTGCAAATGTCAAAATGTATTCAAAAAGGCTAAAATAAAAGAGAAAAAAAAATTTTTTTTTTGGTGGTATTTGACATTAGGTCTCATAATAATTTTTGTTTATTTTGATATCTGGAATGCATACTTAAAATCTTTTGGAATGCTCGCGCCCGGGCGCGCCCTGTATGCTTATTTGTAAAAATAAAATTCCTAATTATCTTCTAAACCTAAAATATTCTCAAAATCCTCGTCAAAAGATTTTTACTATGCATTCTAGACATCAAAACAAACAAAAATTATTGTGACACCTAATGTCAATTATCTCCAAAAAAAAATATTTTTTTTCTTTTTTTTAGACTTTTTGCATACTTTTTAACATTTGCAGTACTTTTCATCATAACAACAATTTGTTAAAATTATTAATTTTAATATTATTTTAAGGGACTGGTTATTTCGTCAAGTTTATTCCCATTTTTTGATTGCCAGGCAAAAGGTGTGGCAATATTAAAACACATTGTGGGTAGCATTGTAATCAAAAAGAAGTTTAGTTATGAGTTACGTCGAAAAACTTATTTCGAAAAAAAGGTTGATTATCTCTGAAACCAAGCCGAATCCAGAAAATTTTATGTAACATTAAAGACTCTAAATTATGGTCAGGAATTGAGCATTTCAAATCTTTTGTAATGCTCGCGAGCATTCTGTATGTGCCATACCTACTTAAGCAAATGTGTTTATATCTATTGTGTCCATCTTCGTGCTTTCTTATCTCATGACATATTGATCCTAGAGGAAACATGCATATACTTTTTTTGTAGAGAATTTTATGTAGATTACTTATGTACTAGACCCGTTTTTTGCTATAAGCCACGGTTTACGAGTTATTTACGAAAAAATTAAAAATAAGGACCTTTACACCCCCTCCCCCCGTTAGCTCCACCCCTAACCACCAGTACTTTTAGTATGTGGTTTAAAACACCATTCCCTACAACTATGCCAAAATTCGCTTATACACGAGTTATTTCCCCCGATAGGCAACTTTTGGTCTTCGTTAGGTGGGCTAATTCTAACTTCTTAGGGTTTCGTAGTAAACTAGGAACCTTTATAGTTTCGCTCTGTCCGTCTGTCTGTCCGCAGCATAGCTCAGTAGCCATTAATATTAGAAATCTGCAATTTGGTACAGATATACATATTAATCATGCCGACAAAGTGGTAGAAAAAATTAGAAAATAATATTTTTTTTGTTTAGGTACCTCCCTAACTGGTGAAGTGTGAATGATTTTTTATTTGCTGTAGTCCCATAGTGTGGAATATCGTTGAATAGGTCTTTGAAAAAAATAAGGGTCTTCAAACAAAGTTTTTTCTAAAGTCAATATTTTCATAGACATCCGCAAACTACGGAACCCTATCATGGCCCGACATGCTTTTGGCCGGTTTTTTATTACCTTCGGGGCTGCTAATATACCTACAGGTTGATATAAAGTGAAAAAAAGGAATTTTCTTGTAGCGGCTACGTCACTGGTTTCTAATACCCTAAGGGCCCGGCCACATGACCACGGTGCGGCGTCGTAAACATAAAACGGCGCCGCGTCGGGGTTTTGCACGTTATCGCACCGTGCGAAAAACGTTGCGGTACCGTGTTGAGTATCTACTCAAACGACAAAAGACAAAACTTGGATGCATCTGCATCCAAGTTTTGTCTTTTCTTTGCTCGTGTTGTTTTCAAACCCTGGAAAAATGACTTGGCGGACCTCCTTCCACGCTCTAGTTTTTAAAAACGTATCTTTGTAATCGTCAATTGTTTTGTCGCAGAGGACTGAACGTTCTTCTACCAAAGAAATCAACATATCGGCATCTATATCCTCAACCATCTTTGAAAAAAGTGTATTTACTAGTGATCGTTATCAACGTGCACTTTCCGTGGCACTACGGTTGACAGAAAAAGTAACAAATATGAAAATGCTATTTTGTTCTATCGACACATACAAACTTTATCCTACTTTATTAAAGAAAAATTTTAATGTCATTAATTTATGACCAGAGATCGAATTTCGATCGAATTTAATCAAAATGAATATTCTAGTAACTATTTCAAGTGGAGTAAGATCAGTGTTATACAGGGTGGGAATGAGTATTCGGACAGACTTTACCAATACATTTTTGATTTCAAAAGAAGTAAAAAATATTATGAGACATATGTCATTTTCGGACAAAAAAGTTTGTTTTTTTTAATTCTTATTTGTGATTTTTTTATTTTTTTTTATACCAATTTAATAATAAATTGTAAGGAAAAAAAATTAATTTCGGTGTAGGTAATTATTTATTATAATTAAAATGACTATAATTTCTGAAATTTTAATAATCTATAAAATACCTGTG
>JALPQI010011793.1:0-35731 GCA_025490895.1 Thaumatotibia leucotreta
CCTCCCACCCTGTAAACTACTCAAAATAAAATAAGGACCATTTTGCGAATGGTGAGTCCCCACCTCGGACCTTGGTGATCTTGGTCGTTTTTTCTTTGGTATATGACATCACGTCGGTAAACGAATCGCACAGCTGAAGTGGAGATGGGCAGGGCACTTGGCGAGAAGTAGCGATGGGCGGTGGACGAGGCAGGTTACTGAATGGTGGCCAGGGTGGTCAAGAAGATCTGCTGGGAGACCACCGACAAGATGGTCCGACGACATCTGCCGAACCGCAACAAAGCAATGGATGCGATTAGCACACGACCGAGGAAAGTGGCGTAATAAAGAAGAGGCCTATACCCAGCAGTGGGTGGACACGGGCTGAATAGATAGATAGATAGATAGATATGACATCAAATATTTACAATTTATATAGTATTAAGTAGTGTGACTACCGGGAAAAAAATAAAAGCACAAATCAAAATATTTAGTTAATAAATAATTTGATTTGTGTTTTCACAATACGTTCAATAGATGGCAGCACCAGCTCTCTCTAGCTCTTCTAGAAAACTGTAAAGTATTCTAATAGTGCAGGCATGTATTGTTTGTCCGTAGAGAATAGGTCAAAGGCGCCTAGCCTTGCAAGGAATTGCATGTACCCGAGAAAATTGAATGGTGGTTGCTAAGACCGAGTGGCCGAGGGATGCAGGCATCAGCCGCGAAAGCTGAGCACGTGGGTCCTCACCTCGGACGTTGGTGATCTTGGTCGTTTTTTATTTGGTATATGACATCCAATATTTAGAATGAATATACAGTAAATTAAAAACTAAATAGAAAAGCAGACATATTTATGTTTTTTCAGTATCCTTTTCCCCAAACATATAAAACAAAAGGCCAGCTAACATTTATCTGACAGATACTTTATTTGGGGATAGTGAAACATGCCTTTATTAGTCTGGTAAAATGTGGTTTGCGAATAGCTATTTCGTGAAAGAGTTAATTTTCTGCACGTACATTTTGTTTTGCTCCGGCACCTATCCTTTGTCCGGCTAAGGCTCTGCCACTGTCGGTCACGAGACATGTGTCTTATTATCAACGCCATAAAGTTGAAAATACGTCTGTGGCACGTCATCTCAGTTGCAGGTTAAGGCTCCCAGCTAAAATTTGGACATTTTCGGATCGCAAAATGGCACTAATGTGCTGAACGTATGAACGTTAGATAAGCTGTCTGTACCTTGGCTTGTTGGAATCTGAATTTAGAACTCAGCACCATTGGTAGGTTTCTGGTGAAATAAATTGTTTGACTATGGGCAGGTTGCACCAACCACACTTGATAGGTCAGTTTTGTTATTTATTTGTTAATGGATTTATTGCAAAAAAATTAAGTATGAATTAAAGGCCTTTCATAAATACAAAATTGTACGTCATAATTTTTGTGTTACGAAGTTAACTTCGTTTTGTGTAACGACTTTTGGCAATGGAAAAAGCGACTAATTTAAATTTTCTATGAGCGATCAACAATACGCGCCAGTTTTTTAAATATGACAGATTCGTACGATTTCCATACATCAATATGGTCACTTAACTAATCGCTTATCGTATACGATTGCAGAATGCCAAATTGGATGATAACCTTATTTTACTAAAGTATTTGTCATAATAACATTCAATAACATATTTTCGCTATTGTAAACTACAGCTGGCAATAACACAAAGACTAGGTTATTAAAAACGTCGTCACCATAACTCATAATTTAATTTTCCCATTTGCAGTTTCAAATTCAATTAAGGTGCAAGTCCCCTTAAGTCTTTGCTCGACTGAGACATTCTCTAAGGAATAATGGTGCTACTTTGTGTAATTTCGTTCCGTTTAAAATTTGAAGAACGCTAAATTTTATTCCATTTTGTAAAGGATATTGTGTAGTGGAAATCTCGTTGGAGGAGGAAAAATGTTTTTGAGTAAATATGCATACCTAATATTTATCCGTTGGGATCTTTAAAGGCTTCAGATTATGTATTTCGCTTTCCAATAAATTGGTGCTAGATTTATTTTTTATCCTTAATAAAAAACCGTCGTATTTTTGAGAGTCAAAACCTCGTTGGGTTGCAAAATTCTACAAAAACGATTTTCTATTAATTGCTATTTTTCAATGCGTGAAAGAAAAAACGGAAAACATAAAATAGTAAAAAAAAACCTTAAGTAAACTTTTCATAAAGTAAAAAAAAACCTCGATGGGTCCGATTCCCACCTTGGATGTTGGTGATCTTGGTCGTTTTGTCTTTGATATATGACATCCAATATTTATAAAAAAACTCAGCATCAGAATGTATTTATTCGTTTAACATAGGTACAATATAAAGGTCTCAAAGTTTGTTACGAAACACTATGTTATGCCGACAGGCGTACAAAATTACTCCTTATTAACTAATATATAATAACCAAAAACCTTTCAATGTTTGAATTTGAATTGGCCGTGTAGTGACGGCAGTAAGAATGCCTTTGTCACCACCCCTACGCTCTAGGCTACGGAGTCTGGCATACCTATGTTACGAGCATTGAATCAAGGTGGCAAAAAAATAAGTGCATTTCTATTGCCAGTGAGATTTTGGGATGAACAAAGTCCGAGGACTTTGTTACGAATACGAATACAAATACGAGTATTTGTAAAATATTTTTCATCACACACATTTTGCGCGCCGTAGATGCGTCATTACACCCTAGAGCTGTCAAGGATTTTCATACAACGTTACGTCGCACTAGCGCGGCCCGTGCCGCGCCGAGATTTTATTCCTGATTTTGAGAAATAATTTAGACCATTTTAGAGCAGTTTTGTGAAAATATATAGTTTTATTTACTTTTTTTGCTTCACAAGTGTGATGAAAAACATTGTGTGTGCCACGGGCGGTACAAAAATTATGAACTCGTGTGAAGTAAAGCCGAGCCTTCGGCTTGGGCTTTACTTTCACACTCGTTCACAAATTCTTATTTACCGCCCTTAATACACAATGTACTAATACTGCCAAAGATCAAAACAATTTTTATAAACATTTTGTAACGATAAAGCCAAGATGACGGCACTTAAACCTTGTTTTATGCTTTTGCGCTAGCATGGTGAACGTATCGCAATAAAAATTCTATCGTTTCGATACTGAGCTGTTTAAAATGTAAATAAATGTGACAGATATTTCTTATCCCAGGTTATTTATTTGTTTCTTCGATACAATTCTCGAGTGAAATACTTTATTCAGTTACTCCACGTATTCTTACAAGTGTATTGACACGTACCTACGTTAAAGTAACACGAGAATTGAAATTCATTCTTCAAACACCCTATTATTATTTATAATAGGAAAATAAATTATATGAATAATAATAGTATGATATATTAATAATATTAAGAATATATTCTTTATTGTGCCAGAACAAACAACTCTAAGTATACCGCGAAAATCGAAATTCGTAAATTTCGAGGATTTTTCTCTGTTACTCAAACGAAGGCGCCATTAGAGTGAGAGGGACAAATCCTCGAAATATACGAATTTATCAATTTACGAACCTTAAATACAAGCCTTCATGGAACTTTGTGGATTTATGTCATACTATCCCATGATATCTATTGACTTTAAAAAATATGATGTCTAGAGGCTTAGCCAAGTTGCCCATCGCTAACGCTTAGTAGCGTATCGTAGTTTTCCCTCTCTGTCACTCTTTCATATTAGTGCGACAAAGACAGTTAGCTGCCTTTCGTTTACGAATAACGATTAAGCGTTAGCGATTGGCAACTTGTTTAAGCATTCTATTCAACCATTGATACAGACTAAAGACAGTCCCTCATTTTTCACAAGCCAAGTGAAAATAAAATACAAAAGTTCAACTCAAGGCATGTTAGTACCATAAAGAAGGTATCACGGTATTTTTAATTAAAAATATATCGTCGTGATGTCATAAAATATTAATCACTCAGTCCGCTGTTATGACACCACTTCAGGGCTGTAACAAAATGAGCTTTATTACAAGACTTTTGAGTGCATTAAAAATGTAATCTTTACTGGGTTTTATTACTTGGAATTACTACTAAAAGGGTCAGAAGCAGTAGTGTTTTATACAGTGTGTGTCTACGATACTGGCTTTTATCGAAACCGAGGAATGCTGTGCAGGTTTCTAGTCAAACCGTGAACATTATTCGAATCAAAATGCTAATTTTAAAAGTAATTAACTTTCTAAGAAAAGTTAATTGAGAAGCAATGTACTTCAAAATGGATCGTTAATTTGCACTTGATAATGACAGATCGCATCTGTGATACGCGTATGCCAATAAGAACCAAGGGCAAAATTTATAAAACAGCTGTCCGACCCGCCATGATGTATGGAGCCGAGTGCTGGGCAATGGCAAAAAAGCACGAACAGCAACTGCACACGGCCGAAATGAAGATGTTACGCTGGGCCGGCGGTGTTACACGTCTTGACAGAATACGCAATAAGCACGTGAGGGGATCCTTCAGAGTGGCCCCTATAACAGAAAAGTTGAAAGAAAGCAGGCTCAGATGGTACGGTCACATAATGAGACGAGATGATAGTTACTCTGTAAGAACCGCCTTAAATATCCCTACTAAACCCCTGGGAAGAGGAAGACCTCCCAACACATGGTGGTCCAATATCAAGAGGGAGATGAAGCAGCAGAACATATTGCCTTTGACAACCCAGGACAGAGCGTCCTGGCGCCGCCGTACAAGGAGACCCGACCCTAGATAAAACTGGGACAGCGGGAAGGAAGAAGAAGAATGACAGATCGCAGCCACTCACAACGTTTAACAACTAAGCAGTACACGCGTTACATTGATCCTTCGGAGGAAATAAAATTAATTGTACGGTCAATTTAATTATTTGGCAAATGTTAACACTTGAAAACGATTGCTAATAATGCGTATTATTACCCATTTTCGTAAAAGCCCGGGTCATGGGCACACACTGTAGAATAATAATAATAAATGAGACTTTCTTGTGCCAACCGACCTAGTCCCACGGTAATACGGGACACTATGCGACATTCCACCTTATTTTAAACACGTCTTCTAATTAAAAAAGCGGCTAAGTATTTTTGTCCTTTTCTATCTTATACAGTGTGTGGCCTACAACCGGGGTGAAAATTTAAACGGTGCATTAATAAGCTGATCAACAATCATTTCCACATATAGTAATTAAAAAAAAAAAATTTTTTGTAATTTTTTGTTCATGTATTTTTCATTATTATGGGTTCATTTACTTGAATTAAAAGTTATCAATAACTTATCATTTTTGAATCATTAAAAAATGTAAATTTTTTTTTTTAAAACCGTATCAAATTAGTGTAAAAATGCAAACAAAATTATTGTTATGACTTCCTACCTGGTATACTATCAAGATGTCTTGCGACTGACAAGCTACGACATCGTGATGCCAAGATCCAGTACTAAAGGTCCATAGCTTTGAATGACAATATCTCCGAACTTAACCACTTTGAAACACCGGGACCTTTACAGGATTATTGCTGATAGTCTAAGGAGTCACTCATTTCATTTTTCTCCCGTGTTAAAGACCACACACTGTAGACATATTGATAAGACGGAAAGGGACAAACAATACTTAGCGTCTTCCTAGTAATTAATAAGGGGGAATATTGTATAATAAATAGATACATTAACATACATATATTATACAAAGAGATGCCCTCACCGGGATTCGAACCATGGAGGATGTCGCATGAAAAGAATATCTTCTTCTCGAATTACTGATTGGAACAAAAAGTGACGTAAACATTTTCATACGTTATAGTCAGGTTACTTTTAGTTCCAATCCGTCAATTATATACACTTATTATTTATACAATTGCCAAATGGCAATTTCGCTAAAGGTCTACAGGGTACATAGCCAAGTTGCCAATCGCTAACGCTCAGTAGCGTATCGTAGTTTTCTGTCTCTGTCCCTCTTTCTTATTAGTGCTAGTTATCCTTCGTTCACGATTGACGATTGAGCGTTAGCGATTGGCAACTTGGCTACGCATCCTGGACTCACGACCGTTAAGTTTGCTCGATCGAGAATGTGACATAGTAATATCGCCTTAAAATTCAGCAATTGTAGTAATTAATTTACATGCATTACCCACAGAATGAATGGTACCATTAAACCATTAGCCACATTGTGTCTCAATCACTCGGCACGCTCTGTATTACTGTCACGGCTCGGTCAATTTATGTCGCTCCTCGTCGATAATTTTATCAACCGGTCTCCATTACGGCTGTATTTGCTTAGGTTAGTGTGGGCGGGGTGTCGATAGAAGTATCGATAAAAGGTGTCGATGGATTTTAATGTTAAACCTGTATGAAAATTAATTAAAACGATTATTCAAGGAAAACACACATGTCATAAAATATAATTTAACAATAAAAACAAAATATATCTAAAGGTGACGTTAAAATACAAAAAAGTATCTTAAACTAAAACTACCCATATTTCAACTTAAAAGTAAACTACCTACTCAAGTAGGCCCAAAGTTCATGGCAACGTTCATCATCAAAAGTGCCTATCAGACTCGCAGCGTTTCAGCGTTGAACCATCATTTATTATATCAAATAATCACATTGATTTTCTGCCAACGATTTTTAAAGTTTTGATCGGATCAATTTATTATTCTGTACACATATTTTATCCGCACTATCCTGAGTGTAGCCTGTGGTATCAATAGCTAAAGCTTAATGACGTTGCATAGTTTTCGCTTCGCATACTTTATTATTAATGCGGCACAGACATATGCGTTTCATTTGCAGCTGAGCAATAGTGATTGGCATCTTCGTTGCGCACTGAAGTCCATGTACAAAGAAAAAATAAATCAGGCCGTTTTTTTAGAGAGGATGAGAATTGTATTATTGATTGTGGTCGACAATATCATCATCATCATCATCATCATCATCATCATCATCATCATCATCATCATCATCATCATCATCATCATCAGCCTATGATAGTCCACTGCTGGACGTAGGCCTCTCCTATTAACTATGCGTATAGACGCATTAGGAGGTAAATGCCCATAATCGCCACGCTGGGTAAGCGGATTGGCGATCGCAGTAATGTGTCCACTATGATGATGCTGCTGCCCATCATCAATCTTTAATCAAGTACGGTCATGGCCTCATTAACTTTATGCCAAATGTATAGTAGTAGTGAAAAAAAATGTGTGATTGATAATGGACCTAGTTTACAATACGTTGTTATAACATTATTTAGAACGATAAAAATAGTAGCCAATAAAATATCGACATCATCCATTAATTTTCCCTACGCTTTCAACTTTGGCAGCAATTTATCACGTTATGAATTTAGAATTGAAATCACTAAAATATGAAGAATTATTGGGGGAAAATGATAAAGCTTGCTCTACTTTCGTAATATTGAATAATTATTTCCTCGGTTTGTAAAATGTAATCTACTTACTGATGTGAAGGGTTTTCGTTACAGCTTTTTTTTTCTCTTATGGTTATTCGGTTGGGTTATTTCGTATGTATTACCTGTTTTTATTTATAAAGCGATATTAATGACATTTCTCGAGCAAATTTTGTAATTGTAGGCTGGATAAGAAGTTTGTTGCTTATAAAATGTGGCTATTAAAAAAAAAACCGGCCAAGTGCGAGTCGGACTCGCGCGCAAAGGGTTCCGTACCATTATCAATTTATTATTAAAAAAATACAGTTAAATCAACCTACCTCAAAAACTATAAGAGATAATTTTAGGAAACTAAAAATCGTTGATAGAGATTATTAATGTGCATAACATAAAATTTTTCAGAATTTTATATCGCGTAGTTTAAAAAATAGAGGGGGGGGACACATTTTTCAGACTTTGAGACCTGATATCTCGAAAACGATTTGCTTAAATAAAAATGTGATGTATAAACCTTCATATCATTTTCAAAGACCTTTCTATTAATACCCCACACGCTTATGTACAACAAAAAAAAATTCTATCCCTCAGTTACATGTATGGAGGGCCCCCACCCCCATGGTTTTTTTTACAATTTAGTATCACATTCCTGTAGCGGTTCATACAACACATATCCTTACCAAATTTCGTTACTGTAGCATTTATAGTTTCCGAGTAAATTGGCTGTGACAGACAGACAGACGGACAGACGGACATGACGAATCTATAAGGGTTCCGTTTTTGCCATTTTGGCTACGGAACCCTAAAAAGTGTAGACGAGGAGTATAACACACACTATACTCTGATTACTGACTACTGATTATATTTAAGTACATAATTATAATGTCATATAATTATACACTTTCTTTAATAATGTAAGCAATATCGAGCTCAAATTTGAATAATGTTAGTCACAGCAGCATCGTATCGTAAAAATGTATCGATAAGTGAATTCTATCGATAGTTGTGTATCGATAGTGTAATGGATTCCCGACGTCGGATAAATGATAGATCGGGCTCGATGCATTACCTGAACACGTGATAGCAGTTTTGTTTTGTTTTTCGCTGTTTGTTGCCTCGGAAATTACATTCGTGCATTAGCTTGGTACTGTGAAGTTCAGAAATACGTACACAACTAGGCTCCTTATCGCAAGGTAATAAATTGGAAAATGTTCACGTATTTATGAAATTAAAATCGCACATGAACTTAAGGAAGCTTCGACTTTAATTCATTATAGCAAAAGTAAAGTTTCGTTCTCAGAAAGCCATTGAAAGAAAATTGTTTATTTTCACTGTATATCTTGAGATATCGGAAAATTCTTGTGTTTAACGAAGTACTTACTGCGAGGAGCTAGAGAAAAAGATATTATATTATGTGGCGAACGTATTTAGGATTCCATAGTAAACAAGGAACTCTTATAGTTTCGCTATGTCCGTTTGTCTTTCTGTATGTAGCTTAGCTAGTTAGTACTAGAAATAAATGCAATTCGGAATAAGTACAATAATTAGAAATGCCGAAAAAGTGCTAGAAATAAATTGAAAAAAATAAATAAACGGTTACCTTTACATGAAGTGGGGATGATTTTTATAATTTAGCTGAAATCCTATATCGTGTCATTGGTAACCTTTTAAAACGAATAAGGGTAGTCAAAGAAAGTATTTTTTTATTTTAATGACTGTAAAGGTAACCTTTTAAAACGAATAAGAGTAGTCAAAGAAAGTATATTTTTTATTTTAATGACTGTATAATTTAGTATGTCTACCCTTAAAATGTATGGTCTGAGTTAAGTATAGTTTATTTGCGGGCAGTGTTCTACTTATTTTGAAGGACTTAGAATATCTATCAAATTTAGACCTCGAACCCTGTAAAGTGTTCGAAACGTCGGGATGTATTTAAATTTAATTGATATACCTACACTACACGATATATTATAATCCGTGAAAATAGTTTTTTTTGTTTCAAAAGTTTATATTTTCAGAGATACCCGCTCCAGAATAAAAAAAATCCTCTTACTTTTGATCCGCAGGTCGGAAAAAATATGAAAAAAGTCGAGAATAGACTTATAGAATACTTTAAAATAAAACTATTGGGCCTTTAAAGGAAACTAATGATATTGATTAGCCTACAGATTGTATACATGTGTAATTATGTATATCAATGTGCCAAGCAATCTGTATGTACCTATTATTTAGGACTTCCCATTAAGCCGCCCAAAGTTCCCAAAGATGTCCTAACTAAGCCAAGGAACTAAGACTAACTTAGAAACTAGAATAGTTAAATTAGGTATGGTTCAGCGGAACTACCGTAACGATACTCCGCGATTTGTGGCCGAAGTTGTAGCTTTGATCATATTGCTTCTTGGGATTATCGAACTTTAGGAATTGATCTCTCGTTGACACCAGCAGTGTATATCAGTAGGGTAGGTCATTTTAAATAAAAATCAATTTTTGGAGGGCACAGTTACAAAACGGTCCCATTTGATGTCTTATTATATTTTTAATTTAAGTTTTGTTGCCTCCGGATTTGAGTAGAAATTTTCCTAAAATGTATGGGGCTTAAAAAAAAATATTTTCGACCTATTTTTCGACTCTTTTGGATCCGTAACTATAGAAAAGCTATTTCCAGGTTTCACAATACTCAAACAAAGCTCATGTTGCAAAAAAAAGTAAAAAACCGGCCAAGTGCGAGTCGGACTCGCGCGCAAAGGGTTCCGCACCATTGTCAATTTATTATAAAAAAAATACAGTTAAATCAGCCTGCTTCAAAAACTATAGGAGATAATTTAATCAAACCAAAAATCGTTGATAGAGTTTATTAATGTGCGTAACATATATTTTTTTTTGAATTTTATATTGCGTAGTTTAAAAAATAGAGGGGGGGGGACACTTTTTTCAGACTTTGAGAGCCGATATCTCGAAAACGATTTGCTTAAATAAAAATGAGATTTATAAACCTTGATATCATTTTCAAAGACATCTCTATTAATACCCCACACGCTTATATACAACAAAAAAAATTTTTCTATCCCTCAGTTACATGTATGGAGGGCCCCCACCCCAATGGTTTTTTTTACAATTTAGTATCATAATCCTGTAGCGGTTCATACAACACATATCCTTACCAAATTTCGTTACTGTAGCATTTATAGTTTCCGAGTAAATCGGCTGTGACAGACGGACAGATGAACATGACGAATCTATAAGGGTTCCGTTTTTGCCATTTTGGCTACGGAACCCTAAAAATACATAATCATCAACTGTGGTCAGTACAAAATGTACCTACTGAAGTTTCTATGAAATCTTTCAAATAGATCAGGAGGCAGAAAATTAATTTCAATGGCTAAATCATTTCGTACACTCTTTATCGACCTAATTACGGAACTATTTACAACTGTGCCCAGTAAAAAACAAATACTTTTTTTTTCTTTATACCTTTATTACCTTTCTTTATTCAGTGACCCACTCTAGTATACAGGGAGTTTTCTGAGTAATAACCAGAGATCGAACAAATGTGCGTCAACGTTCGCAATAATATGGACACGTCTAAATCGACATCGCATAAGTCATGCAACTTTTATTATGGGATCGCCGATGCCGAAATCGCCTCTGTCATATAACCACTACGTATGAAAACTCTTTTTTTTTGTGATCTCGGAGTTGTCTCCATACTAAAAGTTGCCCAGTATGTCGTTGTATATACAGGGTGACTTCAAATTAGTGATACAAAATAATAAAACATGAATCTATTAATGGTTTTGAACAACTTTTACTATAGGACCAAATATGAAAACTCAAGAAAAAAATTGACGCTTCCATACATTGTGGTCAACTTATCATAGCACATTTCTATGGAAGTGTCGGTTTTTTTCTTGAGTTTTCATATTTGGTCCCATAGTAAAAGTTGTTCAAAACCATTAACAGATTCATGTTTTATTATTGTGTATCACCAATTTGAAGTCACCCTGTACACGGTGTGTGCAAAGTTATTAGGGACGAGGTTATTAATTAATTAAATTCAATTATTGCGCTTTTTTTCTAGTTGATAAAATAAAATTACATATATTTTTGATGATTAAACTGATGGATTACTAAACGAACTATTATCACATCATCAGCCTATATCAATCCACTGCTCTCCTTAGCCTATGCGTAAACGTATTAGGACCAATAGGAGGTAAATGCCCATAATTGCCACGCTGGGCTAGCGGGTTGGCGATTCCAGTAGTGTGTCGACTATGATGATGCTGCTGCCCATCATCAATCTTCGATTAAATGGTCATTGACACTTCGATCCCTTAGCCGACTCTTATGACACCTATGGGAAGAGTTGGGGTGGTGACAAACGTATTATTACTGCCATCACCACACGGCATGAACTATTCTATCTAACAGAAAATATGTGGCTAGTATCAAACATAAGTAACAGGATAATATTATAATTAGGGGTCGGGACTATGGGTGCAAAACATGAACAAAACTTTAAAATTTAGATATGGGAACACTTTAGCCAAGAAAAATACGAATATTATTGAAAAATCTGTATCCAATTTTATTCCCTATCTCGGAACCTTCAACAAACAATGTGTGGTTATGGATGTATGTATGTGCTGATGTCAAGTCCATTTGAGAAGTTTTGTTAAAGTTTTGCATCCATAGTTCCGATCCCTAATTATGATTTGTTCATTTGTTTTTTACAGCATCATTTGCTAGGTTGTAACGCTCAATGAACAGGTTGTTAAACGTTTTCCCGCAGTTTTGAAGTCTGAATAGTCCCGCGATTTTCTACGTGAGTAATGAAATAAAAGTTGTACTTTTACAAGACTCGGCTGTGTTGGGGAAGTTTTAAAATTTCGATTCGGTGTGGACAGATTTAAATTTACGTAGTAAAGTTGGTGCCAAGTTTTCTTTTCGTTTATTTGGTTAGTTGGTAGTGCTTTAACGGAAAATTATAGTAGATACAGGTTGGTATAGCAGGGCCGCCACACACAAAATATAGATGTTATTAATTTTATTCATTCCATTCGTGCCAGCTTTGATGAATTTACCTGTGCTTTGAGGCTTTAAACCAGATATGTTTTGTGGAAAAAACTATAGTGGAGAAATGTGACCGGTGGTTGCTAAGATCGAGTGGCAGAGCCGAGTAGGCATCAATTGATTTAAGCTTTAACGATTATCGCTCATAATATATGTTAACCACAAACGACAATAGTGGCAGGGTATCTAAAGTCGTCTCATGTATATCATCATCATCAGCTTATGATAGTCCACTGCTGGACGTAGGCCTCTCCTATTAACTATGCATAGAGACGCATATACCTAGAAGGTAAATGCCCATAATCACCACGCTGGGCAAGCGTATTGGCGATCGCAGTAATGTGTCCACTATGATGACGCTGCTGCCCATAAACAATATTTTATTAAATAATGGTAAGTGACACTTCAATCCCTTAGTCGACTCTTACGACACCCGCAGGAGGAGTTGGGGTGGCGACAAATGTATTCTTACTGCCGTCACCACACGGCAACATTCCCATGTATATCGTCAGGTTGTAATTTGGCCCGACATCATGCTGTGACGATTGTGACGTCACCCAGTTGCGTGGTTGATGCAGTCTGCTTTTGTGCAGGTGCAGCGGGCGGTGTTGCTATCTTTTTTGCAATCACAGACGGCGAGATAGTTTTTGGCCGAGGCTGGTATATGTATACTTGTATAGGTTGGCTTTGTCTTACTTGCACGGGTGTTTATAAGAGTCATCGCAGTTGCGGTAGTTCCTATACTGGGAAAACCAAACGCACCAGTAGCGGAAAGGTCAAACGAATAAGTCTGATGTGGCCGAGCATCTATGTTGGAATCCGGACCAAACCACTGGATTGAGCGCCATAATTCAAAATTACTCGAAATTTTATTATTCAAATTTAAAATATTGTCAAAATGAGCGCAAGGAATCTCGTCCGCGTGGAATCCCGTGTTTTATAAATGTAACCGTGGGGAAACATCCATTTTGAAGCTATTGGATGTTGTGGGTGTCGTATGTAGGCCTTGTGACAACCCTAGTCTAGAAGTGAATAATCAAGACCAAGTGCGGGTAGTTCGCAAAATAGGTGTTGATACATTTTTTCGCTAGTCTGCCTGCGACCACGGGTAAACGGGTAACGTCATGCCTGAAACGTCAGGATAATACCTAAACGTAAGCTTAACGCGATTAAGACGCGTTAAAATATGAGTATGCTTCACCGATAGTGGGATTGTCTCGTACGACGTTTTTAGTGCATATGGCCCTCCGAAGTTTTGGACCTGACATTTGAAACTTCGGAGGGCCACCTGTACTAAAAAACGTCGTACGAGATACGTGCAAAAACGAAATTCGTAACTCGTGTCGATTTAAAGCACTCCCTATCGGTCGTGTTTTGAAACATCGCCACTCGTTTCAAATTTCATGTTTTTCGCACTTGTGACGTAATGTACTATTGTATGTTTATCTTGTTTTTTTTTTACCAAAAATGTCAAAATTAACAATGGCCGTATTACAAAACCTCGACTAAACGAAGTTACACTCAAGATAGTTTATGACAGCAGCTCTAAAACAATATGCGAGCCAAAACCTAACTCAATACCCGTACGTCGGGTGAAAAATTATGGGTACATGGTGGTATAAATCGGTGGGCAAGGGGCTAAATCCTCCGAGATTTACTGTCGGGATAGTTCGGACTAGAGATTTATGGTAACGAGTTGACACACGCATGTTTCGTCATTATTAAGTTTGTGGTCATGGCTCAGTTGCTATCATAGCCTCGTCGTGCCCATTGTGATTCCTAAAGGACATGTTCGTTTTTTGGCAAATGATGAATTAATAGCGTGTCTAAGTACTGAAAAATCTTTCGTTTTATGACTTTAAGTATTTTCAAGTTATTTTCTTTCCAAAATATTTATTTTCAAAACTACAATTTATGTATCTTCTTCTTCAACTTAAGAGCCTGGCTCTTGTCGGTGGAGTAAACACCATTCCGTTCGTTGTCCTACTAATGTTTTGAGCTCCTGATACGACACTACATTACATTAATTTTCTCCTTCACTTAGTCCTTGGTCTCCCTCGATTAAACAATCGATTCGACAATTCATGTACATAGATTAAATCTAACTAATCTACTTAACCTAACCTAAATCTAAGATTGGCCCTTGTGGCTTTGTACCGAGGATGCTGGTGGCATTTCCTCGCTGTATCGCAATACTGATGCGTTGTGCGAGGAAGTCGCCAGCTCTTCGGTCTTTAGTTACGTCAACCAGACGTTTCGCGATCTCAGGAAACAATTTGCGTACGCTGGGGCCCCATGAACCTAAGGTTTCTACGTCAAACGGTACAAAACCGTACTCTTCGTTAGGTTTAAATTTCAATGGCTCAAACTGAGTATGACGGGCAGGACAAAGATAAAAATGTAGATACATTATATCATTGTTAAAGAAATAATGGGGTTCCTTGGGGTAACGAGAAGTATTTAACCCTTAGATGCATAGAGTATCAAAAACGATACGCCCGATATGTCACATGTCGGAATATGTACTTAATCAATATAATATTGTATCATCATCATCATCATCAGCCTATGTTAGTCCACTGCTGGATGTAGGCCTCTCCTATTAACTATGCGTATAGACGCATTAGGAGGTAAATACCCATAATCGCCACGCTAGGCAAGCGGATTGGCGATCGCAGTAATGTGTCCACTAGGATGACGCTGCTGCCCATCATCAATCGTGTAGAATGGTCAGTGACACTTCAATCTCCTAGTCGACTCTTACGACACGCGCAGGAGGAGTTGGGGTGGTGACAAATGCATTCTTACTGCCGTCACCACACGGAATATTTTATATTTTACACTTTTTGTCAGACTTTACAAGAGAATAATAGAAAACTCTACTATTGCACGTTTGTCAAGTTGTAAACGCAAATAACTTGATATATTATGCAGTTAAATAGATAATTTGGTTATACTTAAAAGTATTTAAATTCTCACCTCTATAACAGAGTAATGCTCTCAAAACATCCTGTATATTCCCACATACGAGTAAATACATTCAAAACTGCTTTTGTTCAAGTTCGCATACTTAAAGGCATTACAGAGCCTCAAAGCCTGAGATCCGGAATGGAAGATGTGTACGTTATTAGATAACATTATAAACTAGTAAATCTTTTTTGTAAAGAGTTTTTTATGATTACTGCTTCCTAATACCTTTGAATTCTAATTATGTGATATAAACAAATAATACACTGCCTACCCCAAATAAATATTGTCCACATTTAACTGACATTTTATTCGAACTTATGTTAACCACAATACATGTTCTGTGCTTAGTAATATGTTGACTGGTTGTTAGCATAGTAGCTATACTTGCTATGGTTTGACGTATTCCCAACAGACTATTAACTTGTAAATCTTTTTAAGGAATAAACCTACTCTCTAAAAATTCTGTAGTTTTCTCTAACACTTTTAACAATGTTTGCAACCTTTTGCTTCCCCTACGAATATTAAGTTGACACATTTTAAAAACACTGATATTTTAAGGGTCGGATTCCCGATTTTGTCGTTTTAGACCTATTTTCGAACAAAGAATTTGTTAAGTAAATATAACTCTACAAACACATTTTTTACATGAGCTTATTCAGAAAGAACCGGTGCAGAGGCTCCAGTTGATATTATATTTTATATTTACATGGATTTCCTAGAAATCGGCTCTAAATGTACCGAAAATTGAAAAAATTGCATATTTTTCGAACACGACGCAATGCATATTTTTCTTTTACGGGCATAAAATATTCATGTTAATTTAAAAGCCAGATAACTGAGTTAGTGCATCAGGGCATATTCATATTTTTCCTCATAAAGACAACGGAGAAATTTAATCCTTAATTTAAAATTATGTTTATTCTCCATACAAATGGCGACACGAGTCAAAATTCTATTTTGACTCAGATGGCGCGAGCGCCTCCTCGAGGTCGGACGCACGCCAAATCGCTCCCGTTGACAGCTCTTTTTGACATTGAAAATGACATAAAATCATATACATATACGTCAAGGGATGCCAGTACTCAAAGTATCTTTAAATAAGTAGGGAAAATCAGAACGAAGAAATTCTTTCGAACCCCATCATTTATTTAAGTTTCTTGTTATTTTTATGACGGAACACAAGAAAACTATAACAACTGATTCTGAATAAAACTCAATACTACCGAACACGTATAAGCATACCTGGGATAACTGGGGGCAAGTTATAGGGATTTGATATCGATTAAAAATATGTCGATATAATTATAATAAAATATGTGCTTATTGAACATTCTCGATTACAGTACAGAGGTTCGATGTCATATCTGATATCGGGCCTCTTGTATGCAGATGTCATTTTAATCAAAATGACAATTTAAATATTGATATTTTCATATTAATTGTATATTTTGAAAACTATTTTAAAATAAACGCGTAACTACCCGTTTATAATATTTTTTTTATTTTAATTGAAGAGTAAGTACTTAATATTTATTTATGCCGAATAACATTTTGATGTTGTCATTTACAGTAACATCGATATATTTTTAGTCGATAAAATATTTTGCTACGTTACTTTCGTATAAATGCCCCGAGTTATCCCAGGTATGCGTATAAGTTACATTCGCAAAAACGATTAAAAATGAAAAAAGTTTACGGATATGATTTGGTGTAATGGAGTTTATTTTCTATACTCTGGCAATAAAATACGTCATTTGAAAACACATGTGACGGCTAGAAGTCAAAACGATAGAATGTCGATTTAGTTATAATAATAATAAGAAAGATAGAATATGTTTGTTATATAATTATATTAGTAGGTATACAAATTCAAAGTGATACGAGTCTTTAATTAATGGTTGATTTGTGAAATAAAATCTGTGCTCATCGCCACTGTGATTTCTGCGGCCACGATTTCTTGGTAAGAAAGTATATGCCGCATCTTCTCAGTACATTCAATATTGAGAGTAAATTATTTTTGAAATAAAAATATGAAAACTGATATAGATACTCTAAATTTATTCGTATGACATTTAGAGTTTTAATACTAGTCGTTTATAGTATAGTGTACCATTTAGATTTTTATCCACTGAACTGAGACAATTTCTCTCATCTTCTGAGATGTTTCTTTTGGTAGATAAACGTTTGACATATTACTGGTTGTTTCAGAGTCTATATTAAGCAGGACGTAAAGAGTGAGTAAGTAGTCTTTACATTTTTTATAGTATAAGTAAGAAGTATTTACTGATATATAGTTTGTGTACACAAATACCGTGTGGTGACGGCAGTAAGAATACATTTGTCACCAGTGTCACCACCCCAATTCTTCCCGCGGGTGTCACAAGAGTCGAAAAAGGGATTGAAATGGCGATTTACATTTACCTCCTAATGCATCCACACGCATAAGTAATTACTTAGGGAAGTGGAACTGCCGATGAAGGCTAGACGGAACTTCGGAATACTTTGGTGTTTTGTATGATGTGTGTAACTGGTTATGCATTTTAAGCAATGAAGATGGTCGTGTAATGTCATGGTATTGTCAAATATCAGTTCTGATGGGGTGTGTCCTTAGGAACCTTAGGATTCTGTATTATCATTTAAACATCAAGCATTATCATTTATGTGTATTTAATGTGAGTAGGTGGAACTGCTGATAAAGACCAGAACGGAACCCCTTAACGACACGTGTTTCACTTTTGGCAGATATTTCTGATTGATTGTGTATGTTATGGAGCAAGTTCTGGACAAAGACCAGTTTAGATGGTAGGTTCCTTAACCCTTAAGGAATTAAGGGAACTGATAAATGTAGAGTATTTATGTAAGCTACTCTTTAAAAGAGGTTTCATACTATTGTACCTTTTTAGGGTTCCGTAGTATACTAGGAACCCTTATAGTTTTGCTCTGTCCGTCTGTCTGTCCGCAGCATAGCACAGTGGCCGTTAGTACTAGAAATCTGCAATTTGGTACAGATATACATAATATTAATTATGCCGACAAAGTGGTAAAATAAAAAATAGAAAAAAAAATTCGGGTGCCTAACCTGGTGAAGTGTGAATGATTTTTTTATTTGCTGTAATCCTATAGTGTGCATCGTTGAAGAGGTCTTTGAAAAAAATAAGAGATTTTCTAACAAAGTTTTTTTCTAAAGTCAATATTTTCAGAGATATCCGAAAAGTACGGAACCCTAGCATGAGCCGACATGCTCTTGGCCGGTTTTTTATTACCTCAGGAGCTGCTAATATACAGGTTGTTCTAATGTATAAAAAAAGGAGTGTGGATTACAATGTGGATAACAAGATTTAATCATATCACGTCACCAGACCAGTCGCAGTCGTCGTCGTCAGTGGCAGAAGGGTAACGAAGGCTGTCATGAACTGCTCCTTGGTGAACCGAGGGAATTCCTGTTCTTAATAGTAACGCAAAAATGACGTAGGTACCTTGCATACATTTTAATGTTTTTATTTATCTACCTAGGATACATGTAGGTAAGAGGTAACTTCCGTGTTGCATTGAATGAATGAATGAACGAATGAATGACTTTGTTTGTGAATATGCATTGCATATTGCACAAACAAAGTACCTAATAATAATGTTGCTTTTTTTCGGTAGGTACTATGTTTTGATTATAGCACGAGCAAATACTCGTACACGTTTATATGACGTAGGTAACTCCAAAAATGGTAAATTACAAACATATTCTTGTAAATTCGACATTCTATTGCGTATTTTATACATTGGTAAAAATAAATGTAAACAATTAGAGACTCAATTTATTGTTCATTGGAATGACAATGTCAAACTTCGTGTATAAGCTGTTTTTTTCTGGTAAGATAAGAGTGCAAAGGTGGGATCCAAATTTATTTTAATTTAGGAACTTGAAACTTTAGTATTAATAAGGTATTATACAAAAGTACAAGAAATTTAATTTAATCATTTCTTAAAGGTTAAAAGGGGATTACAATTTTTATTGGGTTGAAGTTTAACCTTTTGAACGCCGCTTGGGATGTCATCGGAGGTGTCCGTGTCGCCGCCTATACTAAATTATAACAAACTGTGTAGTGCTTGCCACGTAACTTACGATAAAATATTTTATTGTTTATAGTTTACTGTGATTAACTTCGTTTTTTACCACCTTGTCATTAAATATTATATAATTATAATTAAATCACGTTTACCAATGTCTTTATTATGGTTTCGTCCCTTTTATTAATGGTTTTATTCTGTAAATTTGACCAGGGTCGCGTTTTATAAAGTTACAATTTACAATTTCGCTGTTTGCCTCTCTAACGCACGCACATATTGGCTAGAAAGAGAGGCAAACAGCGAAATTGTAAATTGTAACTTTATAAAACGCGACCCAGCTATGCAAATTTATTGATGGACGTTGCTACATCACTATTATTTCTCATTTCGTATCTGTGACGTCATGAGCGGTCTACTATTTCAGACATTGGCGAAGGCTTCATTGTTTTTTCGTTGATAAGTTGGCACTAGTAGGGAGAGGATTGCTCGCATTAGAAACTTATCGATTCTGAAAATTTCAACGTTGTTTGGCTTAATAAATCATACAATTTTACAATTCTATTGATAAATAAACATTGTAAGCTCAACATTATAGTACTCAAATTGTTTAAACTACTAAACAGTACCAATCTTATATATTTTGTTGACTTAACATAATTTTGAAATATCGAATAATCCACATCACTAAAATTTTCTATTTTACATCTTTGACGTCACATGCGGTCTCATTTTTAAGACGATGGCGTAGTCTGTGTTAATTATGATTGCGGAATACAATGACTTGGTAGGGGTTGCCGATGAACCACGATAACAGAGTCTTCCGTTATTTATCGATTCAAATATTCTGCCATCTATAAAAAAACAGACTAATTAATACAATTCAAATATATTTATTTCTAAGTTCAACTTTGAAATCTTCCAAGGACTCAAATATGTCCAAGTGTCCAAATGTCCAAGGGTCAAAACATCCATGGACTCAAAATGTCCAAAGAGTGAATGGTATCACAATGACAAGGATTAGGTACTCTATCATGTACTGCGAGGCCATCAGATCGAGGTTTCCGGACGCTGAGCGTGCACCTAGAACTGCAGAAGGAGTATCTACATGGCAATTGCGTATATGAAGCGAATGTATCAACACTTGAGGACAGATTAAGGACAGATTCTGGTTATGGCAGATTATTTTTATGACAGATTCGAAATCTTCATTTTCGTCCGCTCCTTCTAAAATTCTAAATAATTCTTCAGCGGACGATATTGTAGACGATGTACTAGACAACTTACGTCATAATTTTATAAGAACATATCGAAGTGATCAAATAGGTTAGCTAAGTAAGGTCAGTCGCATGCATAAATCTTATGTCGTAAATCTAAATATCGAATGAGAAAGTCGACGTAGATATGCCAATACCAATCATCGTCACATCACTAGTGTCTTTTATATAAGACTTTGGCTACGAGACTTGGGGTAAAATCATACATAATCTAATGGTATAATTGAAGTTTATTTTCATCTAGAAAATATAATAAAATCAACAGATCAGTCTCACCTGTTACTTAATCAACAATTACTGCGACTTACTTATGCAAAGAATCAAAGTAAACTCTGTAAAAGTAAAGAATGTCTTGAGAAAAACATGAAAAAAAAATGTCTTATTTATCAGACTGCGGCGATACGAGCTGGGTATTGATTGTCTGAAATATCAGACTACGGCGGTCAAAAGGTTAACTTAAAGCTATGATAATTCCTATAAAAGTATTTTTATTACAAGGGGATGCAAAGTTTCGATTGGAGACCTAAAACATTGTAGGAGATTTACTAAGTAAAATACGAAAAAAGCAATAATATATCAGAGTGCAGGGAAATTTCATGATTGAGATTGAGAGGGTTAAGTAGGGGTGTAGATTTTGTTAAAGTAGACAATAAAAGTGTAAATTACTAGCGCTAGAAAGATGGCAGCTTTACAGAAGGTTCATCATCATCATCATCATATCAGCCGAAAGACGTCCACTGCTGAACATAGGCCTCCCCCAAAGATTGCTTCAATGACCGGTCCTGCGCCACCCGCATCCAGCGGACTCCTGCGACCTTCACCAGGTCATCAGTCCACCTTGTGGGGGGCCTACCCACGCTACGCCTTCCGGTGCGTGGCGGCCACTCAAGAACCTTCCTGCCCCAACGGCCACCGGTTCTACGCGCAATGTGCCCCGCCCACTGCCACTTCAGTTTAGCGATTCGGAGAGCTATTTCGGTTACTTTGGTTCTGCTGCGGATGGTCTCATTTTTAATCCGATCACGCAGAGACTTGGGTGACTTTGAGCCATCTTATGAGACCCATTGTAAGCGGCCACGTTTCAGTACCGTACGTCATCACTGGCAACACACACTGATTAAAGACTTTCGTCTTCAAACACTGCGGAAAATTGGACGAAAATATATGTCGTAGCTTCCCGAACGCTGCCCAACCGAGTGGGATTCGACGATTGACCTCTTTCTCGAAGTTGGACCTACCTAACTGAAGGTTACTTATATAATGATTTGTATACAAAATGAGAAACCATTTTATAAAATTTAAAGCCTAAAGTGGTTAAAAGGTAGTTGAAAGTTTGTATGGAAATAGTGTGATTTGAAAGATAGCGACTTGATACGTCGTATTCCAACTGCTGATAAAAAATAAGACAAATCGATTTCAGCTTTTTTTTTTAATATTTATCCCTTAACACTTTCGACGCCGGTGACAGTGTTCACCGTCAAACAAGTGTACAAAAAAAATGTCTTTAAACCGAAACTTTGTCTGAAGAGTATATTTTTAAGATAAAATTAAGGGGTGCCTGACGTGTCGCATAACGTCGATTGTCCTAAAATTTTTTGGTCGAGAATGTTTGGCATAGTGTTAAATGGCATACTACTCGTTTAGCCTACTTTATTTTGCGCATACACATTTAAAACACCTACACTATATTTATCCTAATATTGATTACTCGAACGTCGAATTACCTAAAGCTTAATAATCATAATGTTCATTGTTTCCTACTGCTCAAACAGTAAATTTTCTTTGCGTCTACAATTGTTATGTCCGAAATTTCATTGAAAAAAGCATATTAACAATATGGTGAATGGTTTAAAATAATGTTCAAGTAATAAGCCAGGCTGTGTGGTGACGGCAGTAAGATGGCTGTGTGGTGACGGCAGTAAGAATACATTTATCACCACCGCAACTCCTCCTGCGGGTGTCGTAAGAGTCGACTAAGGGATTGAAGTGTCACTGACCATTATTTGATAAAAGATAGATGATGGGCAGCAGCGTCATCATAGTGGACACATTACTGCGATCGCCAATCCGCTTGCCCAGCGTGGCGATTATGGGCATTTACCTCCTATTGCGTCTAAACGCATAGTTAATAGGAGAGGCCTACGCCCAGCAGTGGACTATCATAGGCTGATGATGATGATGATGATGATGATGATGATGATAAGCCAGGGTAAAACCGACTTGGAATGGTTAGGTTTCTAGGAAAGGCGGA
Source organism: Thaumatotibia leucotreta (assembly GCA_025490895.1). Classification (NCBI taxonomy): domain Eukaryota; kingdom Metazoa; phylum Arthropoda; class Insecta; order Lepidoptera; family Tortricidae; genus Thaumatotibia; species Thaumatotibia leucotreta. The sequence continues at coordinate 23,030 of JALPQI010011793.1, forward strand.
GAGAAAGACTTAGTCTATAAAATACTTAAGTATTTTAATCAATTATAAATATTAGATGTCATATACCAAAGAAAAACGACCAAGATCACCTATGTCCGAGGTGGGGATCACCTATGTCCCCACCTCGGACATATGTGATCTTGGTCGTTTTTCTTTGGTATATGACATCTAATATTTATAATTTATATAGTATTAAAGTAGTGTGACTACTGGAGAAAAATTAAAAGTACAAATCAAAATATTTAGTTAATAAATAGTTTGATTTGTACTTTCGCAATATGTTCTATTTTTAATCAATTGTTTACCCATCCTCATTCTTGTAAACCCGAAAAAGGGGCGACGGGGGAGCGAAGCGCCCCACAAGGGGGCTCGGGGGCTAAGCCCCCTGTATTAGAAAATAATGAATCTGTACCTCCCCTACTCTAACCTGGATAGGTTCGTTAGGTATCTTTTATCCCTTAGATCAGAAATAGAAGTCCCGCGCAGCGGGGCTTCGTCGACCGGTTCCTAGGTCTGATGACTAAAATTCTTTGGACAACAGGGTTGGGTGGTTTAAGGGAGGGTTAAGTTTAAGGAAAATATTTTTTTAAAGGTCGTTCGTTTAAAGTAGTTAGTATAAGTACATTAAATAGTAAGACCATCACAATTATGCACAATTATTATTCGATACATACACATTAGATACGAAAATCATTAGAACAAACGATATTCAGGAACAACCAAGTTAGGATCAACAATTTCGGCAAAACACGACAAAATACCTATATATGTGCAACAATTTAGGCCATTAATTTTTCGGCGTAAAGTTGGTAGGCGACAAATTTTTCGAAATAAAAAAATTATGCCACCAATATAGACCCAAAATTAATTCCCACCTTTTTAGGGTTACGTGGTTAACGAGGAATCCTTATAGTTTCGCCATGTCCGTCTGTCCGTCTCTCCGTCTGTCTGTCCGCAGCATAGCTCATAGGCCGTTAGTATAAGAAATATTTGCAATTTGGTACAGGTATACCTCCATATCAGTCACACCGAAAAAGAGGTAGAATAAAATATATTAAAAAATATTCAGGCACCTCCCCTATAAGTAAAGTCGGGATGTTTTTTATTTTGCTGTAATCTTATAGTATGGGGTATTGTTGAATAGGTCTATAAAAAAAATCGAGTTACAAAAGAGAGTTTTTTTTGTAAGTTAACGTTTTCGGAATTAACCGCTAGGTTTTCTTGCCCCAGGGTCCGCTGGATGCGGGTGACGCAGGATCGGTCATTGTGGCAATCTTTGGGAGAGGCCTATGTTCAGCAGTGGACGTCTTTCGGCTGATATGAAGATGATGATGATGGATGATGATGATGACATTACGATACAAGTGTGAAAAAAATAATGGTTGGTGATAAAATAAAACACGACACTTATACTTTCGCTATGTCTGTCTGTCTGTCTGTCTATCTGTCTGTCTATCCGCAGCATAACTGAGTGACCGTTAGAATTAGAAATTTGCAACTGAAATGTGTACATATTAATCCGGCCGATAAATTGATAGAATAATATACAAGGTGATCCTGTTAACTATGCGTATTGCAGCATTAGGAGGTAAATGCCCATAATCGCCAAGCTGGGCAAAAGGGTTGACGATTGCAGTAATTTGTCCACTGTGACGATGCTGTGCTGCTGCTGCTCATCATCAATCTTCTATAAAGAAATAGTTATTTGTTATACAAGGGTGCAAAGTTGTATTTTACCCGCGAGCATGAAATTGAAACACGAGCAAGCGAAAGGATTCCATAGTTGAACCACGAGCGAAGCGAGTGGTTTTAAAATAGAAACCTGAGCGTAGCAAGTGTTTTAACTTAAGAGAAGTAAAATACATTTGCACTCGTGTGTAACTTTTCCCCCACTATAGCGAGGAACAGGAGAAAGTTTCTGATTTGAATGAAAAAATTGAGGATATACTTCATGGTATCAGAAGTGCTGAACCACCACCAGTTTTCTTTTTTATCTTTTAATTTCCAAGTTTTGCCCATTCAAAGTTAAGAGTGGGGTCAAATTCCTGCTTGTACAAAATCCGACCTAATTTTTTTCTATAAGAAGTAACGAAATAATCATACGTTACACTCCAGCGGGCAGTTTGGTGGCATGTCAATGTGATAGATAAGGTTCACAAATACATCAATTCATTTTCAAATAAGCAGAAGTATTTGTACTTAGTATTTGGTACCTAGTATTTATAATGTACAATTCTAAATATATTAGAAACTAAAGTAGTACGTTAGTAACGTATTATTTTTTAGTATTCATTTAATTTTAAATAAAAATACAATTAAATATTTTACATACTAAAAAATATTTAATTTTCTTAAGTAGATATGTTATGCGAATATATTATTAATATTTTTTCCAAATTGCCGGCGGTCAACGGTCAATGAAGTGTGTTTTGGTTAACATTATTTGTAGTCTCAACCTCTTCGTTTTGAATTAGACTATTTATCATTTTTAGTGTCGATTCCCCGGATTCGATTTTAAGACAATTTGTAGTTTCAGATATACTTGTTTTCCCTTAGGGTGCAGGCGTACTTTTGACAATTTGTTCATAGTCTTATTTATTACATTAAAGGAAGACTGCATTGGCAAATTCGAATTTTGCAAAAATTGTATGTTATTTCTTATCTCGGAGAAATGTGTAATTGTGTATTATGAATAAACTTCTCTTCCTCTTCTACGCAGGCTATAGCGAATACACGTTTTGATTCTTTTAAACGAATTCAAATAAACTGTTACAAACACTAAATACATTTTAATAAAGTTAAGATTTTTTTTGTAAACCTTATGTTGCCACGAAACTGCCCGCTAGAGTGCGACGTATGGAAATAATTATTACTTTGTCAATATATTTTGTAAACGCAGTTAGAAATACGTGATTAATTTTTTTCGGTTCATTGACAGGCATGGTGTATGTATACATATACAGTCAATTTCAATCGCCTGGATTTAATTCAAAATTTTCTCATTGAATTCATAGGCATTTAAAAGTTTAAGGTCATATTCATTTTTCATTTATATTTTTCTATTACAAGTAGTTCCTCTAACACATTTATATTTATTTTACAAGATGAACACGGCAAGTAATTATTTCGTTACCTTTTATATAAAAAAAGTTATGCCTGTTTTTCCACAAGCACGAATTCAATGACCCCACTCTGAATTTTGAAAGGGCAAAACTTGGAAACTAAAGGATAAAAAAGAAAACTGATGGTGGTTAAGCACTTCTACCACCATGAAGTATATCCTCAATTTTTTTCATTCAAATCAGAAATCATGAAGCACACCCGATTTGTGGATTTCACCTGGAATGACCCTTTACTATTATTTCGTTCGGTTGGTTGGTCTTTCTTGAGTGAAGTCTTTTGATTTCTTATGATTTTTTAACACTTTTTTCCTAAGTTTTCAGCTTTGTTCAAATGGGGAACAAAAGAAATAAACGAACACTGACGTCGTCTATACCAAGAAATAAAATAAGGTATGTGCGTTACAACCCGCAAATGGTAGGTATATAAACCCCTATTATTTCCATTTGCAGGTATAAGTATTATTTTTTATAGGTATATAATATACACAGTGTTACGCGAGCATTTCGAAAGATTTTAATTATGCATTCTAGACATCAAAATAAACAAAAAATATTATGAGACCTAATAATGTCAATTCCACCAAAAAAAAAATTTTTTTCTTTTTTTTTTAGGCCGATTTCAATACTTTTTAACATTTCCAGTACTTTTTATCATAACAACAATTTGTTTAAATTATTTATTTCAATTGTTTTTTGTTTTAGGTAGAGGTTATTTCGTCAAGTCTATTCGTATTTTTTGATTGTCAGGCAAAAGGTGTGGTAATATTAGAACACATTGTGGTAGTATTGTAATCCAAAAGAAGTTAAATGACGAGTTACGTCGAAAAACTTATTTCGAAAAAAGGTTGATTATCTCTGAAACCAAGCCGAATCCAGGAAATTTTATATAACATTAAAGACTCTAAATATGGTCAGGAATCCAGCATTAAAATCTTTCGGAATGCTGACGGTACACCGTGTACAGACAGGGTGGAAATTATTTTTGGGTCAGTGAGCAGCTACCAGATCCAGAGTAGCTACGCGAAAATGGTCTTATAAGACCTTCCTCGATTTTAAATGAATGAAAATTGGCGTTTACTGATTTTGGTAAAAACATACAGGTTGCGAGAAAATTGTCATTTTTGATGAACTTTTTTTGATGCCAATCGATCCTGTTTCTGTTCAGGATCAAAAGCTTGTATGGGAGCAAAAAAAATGTAATGGCTAGAAAAGCCGCAAATCGAGATAATGAATATAGCTAATGTTTCCACACAGTATTATTGTCATTTAGCATAGGAGGACTAATTATCGTGACAGATGATGCAATTAAACTTTCACTTTTTTCCATTGTAAATGTATAAAAACAGTTTTCTTGAAATTTTGGCTTTTTTATACATTGCTATAAGTTGACCCCTAAGAAACTATTGGTACTGGATGGCACGAATGAAATCGATTGACATTAAAAAATTAAGCGTGAAAAAAATATTTTTTAACATTCATACAATTTGTATGGGAATATTGGGGATGTTAAATCTCGATTTGCGGCTTTTCTAGCCGAAAACTTTTTTTGGGTCTATACAAGCTTTTGATCCTGAAAATAGACAGGATCGATTTTTTTTCTAGCCGGTAGACGTGTCCCACTGCTGGGCAAATGCCTCTCCCTCAGATCTCCACAGCTCCCGGTACGGTGCCAAGTCTGGCCAATTGTTGGCGAAGGCGTCCAAGTCGTGCTGCCATCTCCGCCTGGGCCTGCCTCGTCCCCGCCTAGTTTGCGGCATCCACTTGGTGGCTGTAATAACCCACCTTTCTGGATGCATACGGTAGACGTGGCCGGCCCAATCCCACTTTAGCCTGGCAGTATTTTCACCACGTCAGCTATGCGTGTTTTGGAGCGCAGCGTAGTGTTCCAGATCCATCCTCGTTACACCTAAAATGCTGCGCTCCATTGCTCGCTGCCAGACCTTCAATTTGGACGTATGACTTTCAGTGAGTGACCATGTTTGGGCACCGTAGGTTAGGACGGGCAGGATAAACATGTCGACTAGTTTGCGCTTCAGTGACATTGGAAGGTCCCTTCATTAGCTCTTTCATGGACCAGTAGCTCTGCCAGGCATTTTGAACACGGCGTTAAACTTCCTTGCTGAAAGAGACTAGCTGGCCCAAGTAGATATACTCATCGACATAATGTATCGTCTGCTCGTCTACCTTGACCCTACGTTTCGTGCCGTTAGTCATCACCTGAGTCTTTGTGCGATTCATATGAAGTCCAACTTGAAGGCTTGCGTTATTCAGGTCTTGGAGCATTAACTGGATCGATAGATATAAAAAAAAGTTTGTCAAATGTGAAAATTTTTTTTCTCGCACCCTGTATGTTTTTTACATCTGTAAACGCCAATTTTCATTAATTTAAAATCGAAGGAAGGTGTTCTAAGACCATTTTCGCGTAGCTACTCTCGATCTGGTAGCTGTCCTCACTGACTCAAAAATAAGTTCAACCCTATATGTGTGTAAACAATAGATAAGTGCGAAAAAATGGTCATTTTTGACAAACTTTTTTTTATGCCAATCGATTCTGTTTCTGTTCAAGATCAACAAAAAATCTACTTGGATTTTTCTCTACCCTTATAGTATATTAAAAAGACGCGGAAGATGACCTAAAAAAATGTACTTGGTTTTTGGCGGAATTACCCCTGAAGCCAGATCTCCTATTCTAGTAGTACTTACAGTTTGAGAGTAAATCGTCTATGACAGACGGCCATGACGAATCTATAAGGTTTCCGTTTTTGTCATTTTGGCTACATTATGGACACTTTAAATCGTCCTATTAAATTTTTTAAATGAATTATAGAATTAATGGACGATTTATTGTTTTAGAGCAAGCGATCCTACTAATGAAACGCACTCAACGAGTCTACTCCATTAAATGGGGCAACGGAATTCCTCTGGCAAATGAAACCGCCTCAGACAATGTGTAAGGACACAGGTTTCTGCTAGTCATCGATTTCTAAGAATGAACCAAACAAAAGTACAATAAGATGTAATAATAATCATACAGTATATTATGATCATCCTCCAGCTCCTCATCAAACCCGCACTATTACACCTTACAGTAGTTTTGTCACCAAAGGCATACTAAACTTCAGCTCAATTGGGCCTATAGATACCTTTCAATTCTTCATCAGGTCAGGTTCATCTATTGTATTGTTATCGAAGTTAAGTAAGCATACTTCTCCTCTCACCACAATCGGCCCACCAAAATCTGGTTCAATTAATCGTTGCAATATTTGTAAGCATACGTACATAACGTAGGCACAGCTACAAAAGTCGGTATGTGTTTTTTTTTGGTTTTTGGATTTTAACGCCATTTTGAACTTTTCTAGAAGACTATCTATGTATAATAGTTCACGATTTATGAAATTTATCATCATATCATCATCATCAGCCTATGATAGTCTACTGCTTAGGCCTCTCCTTTTAATTACGCGTGTGAACGTATTAGGATGCAACTGCCCATAATCGCCACGCTGGGCAATCGGATTGGCGATCGCAGTAATGTGTCCACTATGATGACGCTGCTGCCCATCATCAATCTTTTATCAAATAATGGTCAGTGACACTTCAATCCTTTAGTCGACTCTTACGACACCCGCAGGAGGAGTTGGGGTGGTGACAAATGTATTCTTATTGCCGTCACCAGACGGCCAATGAATTTTAGCTATGTGATATCATACATTAGCGGGTTGGATTCCCGATTCGAATGTAGCGGGTTCGATTCCCAGTTTAACCATGAAATAATTCAAAATGCAATTCAACTTGTTTTTGTAAATCGAAATAATGTCTTCTTTCAGTAAGATGTTCATTTACAATAATTAAGGTATTTTTCCTCCGACCTCGCGATATATTTTTTTAATACAATTGTTTAAAAAAAAATGAATGCTCTTTTATTTAGTTTTAAAAATAAAAGGAATCTTCTTTCAGTAAAATATGCTGAGGTCAGTGCGGCTAAGTCCGGCATATTTTATTTTGAAGGAAAGTCCGTCATATGCGTCTTATACTGTTCAATTATGATCGGAAATCAGTTGGTGGACGGACTTTCCTGATAGACGGTCTTACCCGCATTGACCTTATCTATGATATTTAAGGTACTTTCCCTTCATGTGGCATCGCCGTGGGACGCCCTGTATGATCAGTACATACGAGTACAGGCTGCTCGCGAGCATTGCGAGTTACGACATATTTTAATGCTGTATTCCTAGCCATATTTAGAGTCTTTAATGTTATATGAAATTTCCTGGATTCGGCATGGATTAGAGATAATCAACCCTTTTTTCGAATAAGTTCGAGTTCTGATAATACTGATAATAAATACTCAAATATTTAATGCCCTCGCTGGGATTTGAACCCGGATCTTCCAGCATCGTAAGCACATTCACTACTAAGTAGGCTACGGAGAAGGCTGACTAATAATATAATTTATCTGACTTTCTCTTTCGTCTTTTATTATAGGAACCAGGAGCTGCCAGAGGAAGAGCATTAATTTATTATAGAGAAAGGTACTAGTCATGTAAATAGTCCAATTACAGGGCGACGGATAATTAATGTACAATATTTTCTGGATCAATTAGCTAAGATCAATGATCATGGCCCATAATTTGGATGTATTTTTTCTTATATGAAAATTAAATCTGAAAAATGAAAGGGATTGCACTCGAAATTCAATTTTCGGTGTGAAATGTGCAAGAGAAATTTAATGTCAGTTCTGATGAATGCTCAGCGATGATAGTATGGATGTAAACCATAAAGATGTTTCAGCTATGATGTCTATGGGATCAGGATTTTCTCATTAGGAAGTGCTTACTTCTAAATTTAAAATGTCTGGCCTTACTCCTAAATTATATTTGGCAACTCAAAACACAGTTTGAGAGTTTAGTGAGAAAGAGTAGCAGCATATTGTATTTCCGATGCCGCCAAAAAAAACAGACTGCAATAATATCTCAACGAAATGTTATTTTTTTAAGTTATTTTTTTAAGTAGGTAGTAACACTACGATGTACCTATATAAAGTTAAATATTTGATCCCATATACAACAGAAAAAATATCGAAGCTTACCAACGCCAGAGGTGGAATTTGAACCCAACGTCCTCAGCTTTCGTGGCTGATGCTTAAACCACTGGAGTGGTTTAGGCAACAGCCGCAAAACTAAGCTCTGAAATGGAATTCGAGATCAAAAATATAAACAATCTATGACAATGACATGTTAAATTGACATTCCAGGGGTATAAAACGTTTTATATCGAATGTAGTTTTTAACACCTTTGTAAATTAACGTAGCATTTTAGATTGGTTTTTTATTTTATTTTATTTATATCTACACTTACAACTATCTTTAGGTACAGGTACTAAATCTAAGACAATGTTTTATGTGTAGGTGTAGATACGCGAAAGTCAAAGTATGTTCAATACACAAAGTATCACAATCGTTAACATATTTTTGGATATGACAATAAAAAACATACCTATATGAGTGCCCACGGTTCCCGATTACAAAAATAAAACCTAGAAAATTTGCTAGAATTATGTAAATAATCCACATAATCAATGTTTGAACACGAATGTCGTACCTATTACTTTAATCTTTAGGATAGTGTAGTTGTCAGCCTCCGTAGCCTGGTTGGTAGTGACCCTGCCTACGAAGCTGGAGGTTCCGGGTTCGAATCCCGGCGAGGGCATAATTTGTGTATTTATTTATCACAAATATTTGTTCCTTGGTCATGGCTGTCTATGTATTTAAGTAGCTGTATGTATCGATATATTATATATATCGTCGCCTGGTACCTGGTACCCACATCACAAGCCTTAATTGAGCTTACCGTGGGACTAGGTCGATTTGTGTAAGATGTCCAAAGATATTTATTTATTTATAGTCGGGGAACGAATTCCAGTCTTCATCTATAGTTACGATCGAATCCATTTCGATTAAAATATGAAAATGATTCATGAGTAGGTAAAAATACTAAAATCTGTATTAATGTACTTTGTAATGCTAAATTTCAGGAGTTTTTATGAATTCGTAAAACAGTCATTTGGAGCACCGTCTTTTTGTGATTTTCGAAGTACATAGTTATAAATGCGAACCCTCTTAAATGGTTCTTGGTGTAGTTACCGTATTAAATTACGAATAAACTAGTTATTGTTATAACTGCGAACCAAATGTTTAAGATTTCTTATCATTGCCAGTAGTATAAATTAAACACCTTACATTTTATTAAAAGTAGCGACATATATAATTAAAAAAATGATATATTTCGCTTAATGTTTTGCATTAATAAATTGTAAAATATTTAAAAAGTCAGTGACTGTAAATACGCATTTTTATAAGTATTTTAATGATTTTAGATTACCCACATCTCGTGATTATTTTTTTGTGGTGGTATCCCATTTGTTTACATTTTTGATCTCCAATCCGATTTCACATCTTAAGGACGAGGCTCCAAATCCCACCTCTGGCGTTGGTAAATTTCGATATTGTTCATTTAGTACCTATATTATGACATCAAATATTTAAATTAGTGAATGTCATAATTTTTTTAGGATCTACTTTTTTCTTTTAACTGTAATTCTTCAATTTACAGTTGTAATTGTGTATAATAAATAATAAAAGTCTTAATGTTTTACCTATGTGCATTTTTATTTTTATAATTAATGCAATTTAATTTAGTAAAATAAGCTCCCTAAAACCTGATAACTGCTGGTAAGTCACATAATAATTATACAGATATAATGCATAACTCCATTCATTTGGTTTTTCATGGAAACTACTTCACCAAACATTACACCGAAGCGAATTCTGTAAATGTCAAATTAGTATGGACTCGCAAATATGCGTCGTTGGCACTGTGCATGTGCAATCGTTGGAGGACTCTTGTGCGTTTGACGCACACAGCAGTGGGAGAGTTGAATGTCTACGCTTCATAAAAGCTGGTGGTAGTGAATACTTAGGGCCTATATTCAACAGTATCGTGTTCCGATCAGAAAAAATAGTTTTTTTTTTATTATAGTGGACTAATGGCTTGCCTTACAACCAGGGGCCCGTTTCTCGAAAGCTTGTAACTTGTAATACAAGTGGAAGTCTCTTTTTAACACTATTAATTAGATAAGGACTTCCGCTTGTATTACAAGTTACAAGCTTTCGAGAAATAGGCCTCTGTTGGTCAAACATGCATACTCTCGAACCAAGTCAATTTTGTTCTTCCGCGGATTATTTTCTCTTACTATTTCCTAATCAGAATACGATGCTGTACAGTCGCCATCTGATATAGCTGAGCGGCCAGGGTACTCATAAATATCTAAGCAGGCCTCTATTAGCATGCTCAGATATTTTTGAGTGCCGTGGTCGCTCGGATATATCTGATGGTGACTGTAACAAATTGATTGATCTGTATTGAAAATCCATTTTCAGTACAGATTTTTGCCGCACTAGTGCGAGAACTATTATATACCTATAAAAATATTTTTCATCACACTTGCTGTCTAAGCGCGCCATTGCTTGCGCGCGTAGCTGGAGTAATAGAAAAGTGAAATTCCCTAGGGAGTAATAGAAATGCCAGTACGTCATTTAATAATATTATGTCTTAAAACTTATTTTTTGATTGGCAAGTGTGATGAAAAACATTGTATGCATCACGGTCGGTAAGCGGAATACTAACTCGAGTCATAAAAGCCCTCCGCCTAATGGCGTCGGGCTTCTAACACTCTCGTTAGTAATTCCGTACTTAACTCCCTTGATGCACAATGTACTATTACACGCATTGGTTACAAGCCCGATATATTAAATTTGTCTTTGGCATTGCATTGAGACGACTCGAAAAGACAAGGATAGTCTTATAAAATCTATCCCTCTCTATCTTTTTTACCATCTAGTACTTTGACAAGTGTAATTATTCAAAAGAGGTAGTAATAAATTACAAACTCGGCCGCTTTCATTAAAAAAATCACCAAGGGTCAATGACCCCGCTCGGTAAAATGAGGTAGTGTGCGTGAAGTGCGCGTGTGTGCGAAATGGGGAAATTTGACAGAATCTCAAAAATTTCCCACATCTATCCGACCCTTAAATTAAATCTTACGCAAATGTCTGAAATTGGACATTATACAAGCAAATATTGGAGGCCCAGAAAAAATAAGTTATTTTTTCCTAATCTGATAAGTGAACCTAAGGGGTTGGTAGGGTCAGGAATATGACATCTGATTTACTATAGCGTTAAATGTAATAGTTAATGTGTATAGTTAACTGGCATGTTTTATGTCATTGCGATTTATGTTAATGACATAAAAACATTATCTGTTACATTTCGCGTGTTGAAATGGTTCGGTATAATTTTTGACGACTAGATTTGCCAATTTATATCAAATTAAAACGTCAAAACCTAACCGAGGCCTATGTACCAGTCGTCAGAAGGATAAACAAGGCTACGTTTTTCGACGTCGGATCTCGCACTACAAACAAATGTTTGTCTAAGCGCCTTACGTCACCGCATTACGGTATTCGACGTGAGCTACTTCTAGACTTAATAATTTCGGGTCTTAGGCACTTGTTCCACCGCGAGCGAGTAAGCGATTAGCTACCGGCTATACAGCGTGTTACACCACCCACTGAATACATCTCTTTCATACAGTTGCATTGAAAATTTCCTCCTTTTTTAAAGTCGGTTAAAAGAAGACACGGCGATACTCGCCCAGCTATCAGCTATCACCGCCAGGCGAGTATTTTTTTTTTTTTTTTTATACCACGTCGGTGGCAAACACGCATACGGCCCGCCTGATGGAAAGCAGTCACCGTAGCCTATGGGCGCCTGCAACCCCAGGGGTGTCACATGCGCGTTGCCGACCCAATAAAAACTTGTACACTCCTCGTATCGACGTTTCTCTTTTATTTATTTACACGGGCGTGCGTATGTATTGTTCTTGTTTATAGCCCATAGTTTGTTCATAGCTTAGTAGCTTGCGGTGAGATAAGTGCCTATAGTTCACCGCTGAGAACGTAACTTTAAAATCGCTTTGTCTCTTTTGTTTACACGGGAGTGCTTATCTTTTGTTCCTTTCTATAGCCGATAGCTCATCGGTTACTCGCTCGCGCTGTGACCAGTGATTATAAGCTTTCTAGCCGATGTTTAAATATTATTTCTAAAGCTAATATCTTAACCCTTTAACGGGCAAGACTAAAAAAAATCGTGGGTTCACGGGCAAGACTAAAATCGTGGGTTCAAGCCTCAACGCCATTAGTACGAAAAATTCTGTACAAGAAAAAAATACAAAAAGATGGTGCTTTAGGGTGGTCGTTTTAGAGACCGGTGCCATATAAAGGGTTGATAGTTATATTTAGCATGACAAAATAAGATTTTGGTTTCTCAAGCGGAAATTTGACTTGGCAACAGAGTTGGGAAAAAAGTAATCATTAGCCGTAACATGACTTTGCAAGTATCGGTAACGTTAGGTTTTACGCGATACGTAAAGCATTATATCGCACTCACTCTGACATGTTAGATCGAGCGCAATGGCCTGTAGCTGTACCATTACTTTACAAGTATCGTAAGTAACTACTGG